>PVJX010001541.1:0-41748 GCA_004027295.1 Dolichotis patagonum
TGTTTAATTTTACCCTTTTGATATAATTGCATGTATATTTGCATGGGTAAGATGGATGACCATATTGCTGTTTTTGTCAGATTGTGGAGCAGAACTGTTAACAGTCTCACTGTTTGAATGTCTACTTTACATGTTTTAACTTTGTAAATTGAACAACTATTTCCAAGAAGTCAGTATGTAATTTGTCAAGCAATAATTTTGTAGGATTTTTTTGTTGTTGTTATTTTCCTTTTTTCCTTGGAATACTGTATTGTTGCTACCCTTTATTCTGTTTTGTTTTTTTCTCTTTAAATAAAATTATTTTTTAAGAAAAAAAAAGGACATAAGAGGTGCTGCAGTAATCTACCATAAAACACTCCAAGGCAGACAGTAAGATATCGTACCTATGCTGATGAGTTTCACTTAAAGTTTCAGTTTTAACTCCAGTGTGGCCAGGGTGACCAGGTGGCACTGTTATCCAGAGTCCATCCACCAGCACCTCTATGGTCTGTCTCTTAATTAATACCTAGAACTTTAACAATTTGTACACTAAGTATCAAAAATAGATTTCTATTTTTTGAAAGTGATGCTGTGCTCATCAGCATAACAAATGTCAGAAATGGCTTTCATTGGTGAAAGTGAAAGCACTCTTGGGCTGGGGTGTAAGTTCAGTGGTACAGTATTTTCCTAGCACATGCAAAGCCCTGGGTTCAATCCCCACCACCACCATCACCAAAAAAAAGTATTCTTGATAGGTAGATTGTCTAAAATATCTCTTCCTTCACACCACCAGAGTATTAGGATCTGAAGAATCTGATCACCTGCCATCCTGGATAACTTGATTGCAAAAAGGTTCTAAGTGCAGCCATTGGTGTGTAATCGATGAGGAATATCCTGCTTATCTGATGGCAACTGCAAGAGTGACAGATTCTTGTCTCTGCCATCCAAGCTTCTGTCACCAGTGAACAGAATTTCATGCAAGGTGTTCAGTGGAGCATCCAAAAGGGCAGGCAGAGGCTGTGACTTCATCAAGCTTTCCAAACAGACCAGTGTGAGCTGCTTTATACCTGCTTGCTAGTGATTGTGTGTTTGGCAAATGCCTGCATGTGTGGTCAAACTGGGCTTGAGATTTGCTTTCCTTTTAACTGTAACAAGGTGATGCAGGAAGATCCCCCATGTCAAACTCTTTTGGAAGCCCAGTGTTATTTTAAGGGGGAAAAAAACTTAGGAGTCATGATTGCCAAATGAATTGATGATCAGTTCACTGCTGATGTTTAGATGACAATGCTGGCATCTGTGCCGAGTATGCACTTTCTAGGTGGTACCCAAGAAGCAGGCTCCCCTCTCCTCTCAGGAGGCTCTGCATGCCCTTTAAATAACAGTGTAAGTTATAAAGGGCTCCAGATTAAGTTGATAGGAAAATTAGGGATGATTACCATAATTGATCTCTGCTTGCAGATCTGTGGGGAGAACAAGGGATGCCAGAAAAGCTGGTCTCTTAGAGAACAAATGTCTGATAATCATGATCAATAGAACAGCTATTTGGAACATGTCAATGTTCCCTTGACTCCCGGGATTCAATTGGTGAGAAAAAATAAGCAGAAGAAGGCATTGAGACTCAAGATTATTTTACCTTCGATCATAAAGTAAAATACAACCTTATTTGGAAGTCAGACAATAGTGATGTCTGGAAATCCATAGGTTACATTTAAATCCACAGTATATAACAAAGAAGACATTATTAATGTTCCATTCTATCTAAACATTGGTGTTTTAGGTATGTAGTAAACATTGTCAGGATAATATTTTGGAAAGAATCCATTTCAGCCTAAAATACACCCAGTGCTGAATTTCAAACTTTCCTCATAGGTCAAACAAAAGGATAGGCTTTAATGGAACAACCACAGAGGAAGGGCTGTCTGCATTAGAAGGTATTTGAAATAAAGTTAATGGAGAAATGGAGTCTGAGGGAGATGAAGTTGGAAGGATTGACCTTGTCTATAGTTGCCTGGCCTAGCTCCAGAAACTGGATCCAAGCTCTGTGGGCTGCAGGCAGAATGAGAAGGAGATACGAGGACATTGCTCACAGTGCATTGGGCCTGAGGGATTAAGTGTAACCCAAACACAGAAAGGAATCTTCTCTTCATTGCTGTGCAGTTCCAACACAGAGAAATTTAAAGGGCATGCAGAGCCTCCTGAGAGGAGAGGTGAGCCTGCTTCTTGGGTACCACCTAGAAAGTGCATACTCGGCACAGATGCCAGCATTGTCATCTAAAGACAGGACATTGGTCACTGTTCTGAGCCATGATGACTGAGAGCCTTTGCAGATGGTAGGCACTGACTGCGAAAACCAAAGAGAGGGAATTTCAGATCAGTGTTTGTGGGCTCATGCTGTTTGGGTCAACAGCTAAAAAGTTTCTGGTCATTACCCTCGTTGTCTGTTTGTGCAAGTAAAACTTCAGAAAACTTAGATTCATTTGGGGAAATCTCACTGGAATTGAGATGATTCTGGATTTCTCTCAGAAATAGATATGCAATAAACACTCCCAGGATAATATTGTACAAGAAAAGATGGAAGGAATCCAACTGAGCCTAAAATATACATGCTGCTGAGTTTCAGACCTTCTTAGTGGGTCAAAGAAGGGACAGGCCTTAAGGAAATAACCACTTAGGAAAGGTTATCTGAAGTACAGGACTATTTATTTGAAAGGACGTTAATGGAGGAGAGTCTGAGGGAGACTCTGAGGGAGGAAGATGGGAGGAGCCTAAGACGTGAGCTTGTGTGCAAGTAGTTTATTTGGAAAATGACCTAGGAAAGGAGAGTGTTGGGGACCACAAATTCACAATGGCTAATTTTGCATACTTCCCTAAGGGATAAAATGAAGGTTTGGGATTATCAGTACCACTCATCTGAGATTTCCCATTGACTCTTCTTAGCATAAGATCATCTGCACACTCTTGAATCATCCCAGAATTATACTTGCCCATAGAGTCATAAACCTCTGATTCTTCTGCTGAATTGGAATCTTTTCGCTAGGCCCACCTATCATTGTATACACCCAATAAATAGTGACTGTTTAGAGGTGTCCCCATCGGGAGGCAATGACTTCCCAGCCATTCATGTATTACTGAACTTGTCTCTGTTTTTGTTTTTCTCACTGTACCCTTAGCACACACAATTGAGTCTTCACCAGGTCCCCAATAAGAGGGTAGATAGAAATGTATAAGAATACAATATCAGTGGGGCATGGTGGCGCATGTCTGCAATCTCAGCACTCAGGAGGTTGAGGCAAGAAGATCGCCATGACTTAAACAGCCTGGGCTACATAGTGAATTCAAGGTCAGTCTGGACTACATAACAAGACCTTGTCTCAAAAAAAAAAAAAAAAAGTACACTATCAAGTTAGTCACTGCTTTGTGACAAGGGCTTGACCCCGCTGCAGCCTTCCTAGGAGCTGCAGAAAATATGCCTCATTTATCTACCAGCTCTCATCCCCCACCAGGAAAGGGATGTTCGATTGAGTTTTAACTCCATGGCCTTCCAGGTTGCACATGCGTGAGTGAATTTCCACAGCCATCTCCTGGTGTAGCGTTAGAGAAGTCCCAGGGCAGAAAAACATGATGTAAGTGAAGTGGAGCCCTGTCAGAATATATTTGTGCAAAGCTCACTGCTACCACAGCGGCCGAAGTAAAATGTGGACTGGGACGATGCGAGGCTGTGCAGCAGTACACACAAGTCTCTGACATAGGACATCTACACAACACGGGTCCACTGGTGCCCTAATTAAATCCTGTTTATTAGAAAGCCTTCTGTGTGGTGGGAAGCTGACCACACAGTCTCTATCAAGGACTTAACACAGAAAACTTTATGGAGTAAGCTATAGCCCCTATGACTACAGCTGCCATCAGATGCCTGGTTGTTCTCAAGTTCCGATGCCATATGAAGGGTGACAATCAGTCTCTATTGATGGCAGATAGGATTCCCTCAACTGTAATGAAAGTGGACATATGCCATCACCCCAGTGTGCTATGACCTTGTAACATGACCATCACGAGTCAGTTGCACAAACACTGAAGTGGCTTAGGACAAAGGTTGATTGCCATTCATAGGAAAAGTGATCTTCTATGTACATTGTCACTTTGAGCTATTTCATCCTCTAAATAAAGTAACTACCAGCTGCAGTGTTCACAGCTTTGCCCACTCACTCTTAGCCCCTGTCTTTTGGGGTCACTGTCCTGTGGGGACATGCCCAGGTGCTATTTCCCCCCAGATAATATGCTTTAGAGGTTCTGATACTTAAAGACCAGAAGAGTCATTATGCATTACGTAATTCCTTGATGTCCGGTGATCAGATAAGCATTTGTGTTTGGGACCCAGAATATACCAGTATTTGAATACTCTTAAATGAAGAATATTTCTCTGATATAGAAGGCATACTTTGCTCCAGAACACTACTGATGAAAACCTACAATGGTATCTTTATCCACTGCAAATTCCTCTAACTTCTTGAGACCCGTCCATGCCTATCTAGCCTGAGCATGCTGCGAAGCTGTCTTGTGCTCTGGCTTCCATTCACAAGTGACAGCATCCCCACACCTTGCCCTCCAAATCCAGAATGGCTCACCAACCACTGAGATTCTTTCTCAGTGGTAGGAGCAGACTCACTGTCAGTGGGAATGTCCTGGTAAGTCCCAAACCATTGGTAAGTCCTAAAACCAGTGAAATAGCCTGAAAAACTTCATTGATATGATAACCCCCTTAATGTTTGTAGGGCAAACTCTACTCTCTGATATGGGTGTGTTTTATTAGAATATTCAAGCAACTTGGCCCTTCCTGCTCACCAGGTGTAATTAGTCTGAAGTCACCAGGGTAGATTAGCATGATGATTGTGAAATGTTATACTAATCAAGTTCTTACAGGCTGTATTATGGCAGCAACAAGAAAGATATCTCTGTTCACGGTAATGAATGTATACTCTGACACTTCCCATATAAATGTAAACTTACTTTTGAGTCTCCTGAGCTATGGGTAATGGAAAGAAGGCACTTACCATATTAATGACCACATAACTTTGTGTAGCATTTACCCAGGTAAAACTTCACATTTCACCCCAGATACTATTACTGGGGCCATCATCTACCATGATCCTATGGCTTTACAGAAACTATACAGGTAAATCACATGGGAATATAAGAGGACCATCGTTCCTGCATCTTCTAAATTGTTAAGGATGACACTAGGTTTGGCAAGTCCTCCCAGGATGTGTCTTGATTCTGGATACTTATCTTGGTCAGAGAATGATGCATGAGTGGGTTTCCATACTGTCAGATATTTGAACTTGGTCCTTTCTTCCATGATGGTACAAAATGGACTAGGTCTCAGCGTTATCTGCTCAGATAAGAGAAGGAGCGCCCAGCCTCACAATGGTCAGGCTGCCCTCTGGGCTTCAATTCCCTCTACCCTTTTACATCTTGCATGACAGCCAAGTAGCCACCATACCAGAGATAAGAATATGGTGTTGCTAAAGTGAGGCACTGTGACAATACTAGCAAAAGCTAGTTTTCACAGCTGTGGCAAGCATAAATGATGGAACAAGAAACCATGAGATGAGATATACAAAGTATCCTATACAGTGGTATATTATCAATCTTTGCTACTTACTAATTACTACTTCTCCACCCTACCTAATCCATTACTGGTTAACTGCTACCTCTAGAACACCATGATGCAAGGATCAGGCTTTCCTTCAATTATCATGGTCCTCAGAGTCCTCATATACTTTCCCAAGTGAAAAAGAAAGGCATTAAAACTTCCCTGATGCAACATTAGAATTTCTGGAATGGGTGTATTTATTCCAACTAGGTTCATCGTACTGAGAAACAAACCTAGACTATTTAACGTGAACTACAAAAATAACACAGTGAACCCCTTTGAGATGTGTTAAATGAAACAGGTTCCTACATGTATAAAAGCTAGCCCTATATTACATTAAATCATAAATGTGATAAAATGTTAAAGATAAAAATATAGTTCTCTAAGAGTTAAGACAAGATCTGTGATGATGAAAATTCCATGTCCCTTCTCTATTTACTGAGAGAAAAATCCCCTGGAAATTAGGTTGACACCCTAGGATAAGCCATTTGGTGAGCATAAAGCCCATGACCAAAGCTTCTTGATTCCAAAAACAAGAACCAAGGAAGGAGTAAGTAGGTATTACCAGACCCTGAATAGGAAGCTTCAGAATCATGGAAGGTCAGAGCTCAGCAATGCTACAGTACCATTATCCTCAAAAAAGCAACAGGGAATTTAAAAATCTGCAGGAAGGGCCTCAGTCAGGTAAAAATAAGAATTCTTATATTTAGAGGGGTTCATTAAAAAGCTCATGAAACTTTTCGCCCAAGGGTTTTCTGTTTTGACCTCATTTATAACAGAGGAAGGGCCCACCTGCAGCCTCCCTTTCTGATTTCTAAACCTTTAATTGGCTCTTTCTTTTTTGTTCCCGAGTCTTTTGGCAGAGCAGGAAAATGAACGCTGTATTTCTGAATTTTTCTGAAACAAATGGTCACTATTGCTGTAGGTATTCTCTTCTTAGGCTTGAAGTCTTCAATCCCTGGACAAATTGGTATGTTGTCCCTACTTTTGTGCATTTGTCTTTTCTAAATTTTCTGGGTAAAACCATATTCTTGTTTCACACAGTTGCTTTATGCACAAACTTCAGTTACCATGGTTTTAAAAAAACCAGTTCTCCCGCAACACAGTTCAAGTTTCAGTTACTATGGTGCATTAACTGTGAAACTTTACTGCTTGCCCTTACTAGAAACCACTACACAAATAACAGATGCACATCATGAAGAGTAACTAATCACGTCAGTTCTTTCACAGTCCATCCAGAATTGTTCACAGCACAGCTGTTATTCAGCTCATCCACTGACAGCAAAGCAAGTGGCTGTGTTGTCCCCTGTCTCCCAGTGATAACCCTTCCTGAATTTTTACAAAAACAGGTAAGCAAAAGACAAACTAGCAACATGAAGTGTGCCAAACAAATGAGAAGTGGTAACTCCAGAAGGGAAATTTGAATTATCTATAAATGGAGTTATAATACAAACAGTTGACTGTAAGAATGTGGACACCGTCTCCTTGTGCAGCTAGGGAAGCTGAAGGAAGGTAAAAGGAAGAGAACTTACCAGCACGAATGAGTAAGTGATTCTGATAAACAGGGTCTCAGTCACTTTCCCATCACTGGGACACAATACTCAACACTCACAACTTGAGGAGGAGTTGTTCTGTCTCATAGTTTGAGTCCATGCTCAGTTGGCACTAAGGCAGAAACAGCATGGCAGAGGCAAATGGAAAGCTGCTCATGTCATGGTAGCCAGGAAGCAGAGAGAATATTGAAGAGCCAAGGAGGAAGAAACACCCCTTTGGGCCAAGGGTCCAGTGACCCTTCTCCTCATCAGTTACTGTGCTCATGTATGGGTGGATCCACTGATGAATATAGCAGCCCTGTCACCCCGTCACCTTTCCGAAGCCCCACCTGGGAATGCTCAAGGCTCTTAGGGATATTCTAGATCTGAACTGTACCAAACAGGCTATAGATGCTGCAGAAAAAATGACACCAGCCAACAAATACTTCACATTAAATGGGTGCTCAGGTATTTCATGACATTAAAAGCACAAATGATAAAACATTAGCAGCTATTATGGTTGGGATCATCAATGTCCCCCCAAAGGCCCACATTTTAAGTGCCCATTGAGAGATGATAGAACTCTTAGGGGGCAGGGCCTAGTGGAAGGAAGTTAGATCAGGGGAATGTCCTTGAAGGGGATGTGTGGCCCTGCCACTACCTATTTTTCTTTTAGCTTCTCAACCATCATGATGTGAACAGCTTCCTCAGCCACGTATTCCCACTGTAATAGTCTGCCTCACAACAGTCCCAGCAACAATGGAGCCAGTTAACCATGGGCTGAAACCTCTGCAACTGTGAACCAAAATAAATCTTTTATCACTGTAAAAGGCATTTTTGTCAGTAATAGAAAAGTGGCTAACTGCAGCTATCCAAACTTAGGCTACGACAGCTCAACAAGACACAGAAAAAGACCATCATTCTGTAGCATAAATGTTACGATGAGATTAAGGAAAACACCATTCAAGTTATACTGGTAAGTTTTTTACAAAGAAATAAAACACTTCAATTCTCACCAGATGTTATGGCTTCTGTTTGGATGGCCCCCCCAAAGCTCATGCAATCATGGATGCAGCTGAATCCAGCATTTGTGATTGGTTCATTGTGTAGCACTGCAATTGGTGATGTGAATGCTGCACCCAACAAGGAGTGGAGCCAATATACAGTGTAAAGCCAGGAAGAAAGCATGTCTTCTCTTTTTCACGAGGTTCAATCTTGCTGTTTTGCAGAGGCTATGAAAGGTGGCCCCACTACACCACTCTGCCTTGGAGCCAGCTGAGCATAGACTGAAACCTCCAAAATTGTAAGAAATAAATCTTCCCTTTCCTAATTTTGGGAGTCAGGTATTTTGTCTCAACCATGAAAGAAAAGTAACTAAGACAGAATTTGGTACCGAGAATGGGGTGATTGCTGTGACTACATCTGACCATGTGGTTCAAGAGCCTTTGGAAATGGCTTGTAGGAAGATTTTCGAAAGGTTTAGAGATGTTGCCTGAAAGAGTGGCACTGGAACAGCTTAGGCTGTTCTGTAGGGGAGATTCTGGTCAGAGCTCAGGAAACCAAAAGGCCAATAAAAAGTCTTCCAGAAAAGACCAGGCTTGGCCAGAACGACTGCATTGATTGTTGGACTCCATGTGATGTGTTTTATGGCTGGCAGAAAGTTTGTCTGCATTCTGCTCATGTCCAGAAACTTTGCCTGAGACTAAAATTAAGGGCAACAGGCTGACTAATCTGTTAAAAGAAATTTCAAGGAAGTCTAATGTTGAGGCAGTGGCATGGCTATTGTTGGGGAGTTTTATCCAGATTTATGTTGTGAATCAAGAGCAAAAAGCCCAGCAGGATGATTTAAAATGTTGTGAGTTTTGCCAGAAAGCTATGAACTGTAAACATAGGGCTGAGACCTCCATTGCTGAGAAGGAACAGAGAAATAAAAAAGACAGCCTGTGGGCATCCCAGGAAGCAGTGGGTCTTTACCTTTTGCATCCTCAAAACTGCTCAGAGGAGAAAGCCACAGAACATTATGTTCCAGAGTGGTGATAGAGGCCACAGTGGGTTCCAAAATGGCAGTGGCCACACCAGATTCCAGAATGTTGGTGGCATAGAGAAGCTGTTCCTCACAATTGAGTTCAGAGAGCTCAGCGATGCAGGCACTCGACCTCTACAGCCAAAAGAAAGGAAAGTCTGGCTACTGCTCCAACTGGCAGTGGATGTTGGCAGCTCCACATGGTGCTGGTTTTAGGCGAATAGAGAATGCATGAGTTTTGAGGTTAAGGCAGCTTCCACCTTGATTTCAGAAGGCCTGTGAGGCCAAGCAGTGTGACCCTGAGAGGGCAATATATGAAGCTATGGAGTGAGCCAAAGGTGCAGTGGAGATCCCAGAAGTTTGAAAAAGCCAGGAACACAAACCATCCAAGGAAAGCTGCAAAGACTGAGCAGAGGGGACTTAAGAGAGAAGCTGTGGGAGTGGAAACCCATGGAAGTGCCAGGGGGTGGAGTCACTCAAGCTTTTTGGAGCTCACAACCAGACTGCTTCAGATGCTAAGCATGGAACTCCAGGACTTAAAGTTTGCTCTGCTGGATTTTGGACTTGCTTTGCTTCCAATGCTTTGCATTCCCTTGTATGAAACTTTTGGAATGATAATGTTTATCTTGTGCCAGTGCATGTTGGAAGTGTTTAACTTTGGTTTCATTTGTACAGGGGCTTGCAGCTAAGGTTTGCCTCAGATCTTAGAGGAGACTTGGGACTTGGACTTTTCAGCAATGCTAAAACTGTTAGGACTTTGGCAACTCTTGGAGATGGACTAAATGTCTTTTGTATAAAGGATGTGCATGAGTCTTTGAGGGACCGGGGTGGAAAGTTATGGTTGTGTTCAGATGCACCCACACACACACAAAGCTTCATGCAATCATGGATGCAGCTGAATCCAGAGTTTGTGATTGGTTCATTGTCTAGCACTAGCTACACTCACACAGGGGCAGAGCTGACATACAGTGTAAAGGCAGAAAGAAGGTGTGTCTTCTCTCTTTTGCATGATTCACTCCTGTTGTTTTGTGGGGGCCATGAATGGCAGCTCCACCATGCCACCCTGCCTTGAAGCCAGCTGAGTATGGACTGAAACCTCCAAACTGAGAAATAAACCTTCCCTTCCCTAATTTTGGGCATCAGGTATCTTGTCTCAACAACAAGAGAAAAGTAAGACACCAGGTGTGGTGGTGCATGCCTGTAATCCCAGCACTTAGGAAACTGAGGAAGGAGGATCACTGGGAGTTCAAGGTCTGCCCAGGCTATATAGTGAAATCCAAGCCAGCCTGAACTATGCAGTCTCACTGTCTCAAAAAACAAAAGAAAGAAAGAAAAAGAAAGAAAGAAAGAAAGAAAACTTCAGTTCTCAATATCTCTAATATTTTAAGTTACATAATACTAAGAAAATTTTACTACTATTTTATTGCTCTACACATTTATCTATTTATTTATTTATTTTTGTGCTGGGGATTAAACTCACAACATCGCACTTGCCAAGCAGGTGCTTATGCTGCTGAGCTAAATCCCCAGCCCCCGCAAAAAAAGATAATTAAGATAGTTATACTACTCATTTTTCTGAGGTCATTGAAGTGAAAGATTTGTGCTGGTACTGTTCAGACCATTGAATGTAGATGTCTTATTCTCTAGGTGAATGATTTGGTGATGACAGTGCACAATGTATGTTCCATTGTGGCCCTCTGATTGACATGTTTTGAAATTTTGTTTGTTTTTTCTTTTATTTTCTCTTTGAAATAAAACAGACTTGAAAAAAAGAAAGAAAAGAATGAAATTATGGGAAAAACATAAAATTTAAAAATAAAATCATTTTATATGGTTTCAGATTCTGTGGTCATTTTCACGTCCTGTAATCTGAGTTAAAGTAAGGATTGCATAAGATTTTTTAAAAACTTCCTTTTAAGACATTTTTCAAAATCAGTAAGGTACAATAATGTTCTTTCCTCTACCTCCTAATGTCTCACTGTAATTCCAAGATGAATTCTATCCATACATAGCAAATGTTTGCCAGTTGATCAACTTCTGTATTTACAAACAAACATCCAAATTCCTGTGTGGTGCATGTAAAATAATACATTATGGTATTTTTACAATCATTTTGGCATAACAAAGGTAGAAAACTAAAATTTACTTTCTTGGAATCCTGAACTAGATAGGGAAGCAAGCAAGAAAATCTCATCATGAAAAGATGCTGACCAGCTGGCACAGACGAAAGGGATTGAATTAGAGCCAGAGAAAATCGGTTAAGTCACAATTGTATTTCTCACTAGAAAAGATGCAACACAGGGTAGAAATGATAGATATGATGATATCTAGATAGATAGATGCTGTTTGTCTTCCCTGCACTTGTCGCCAGCTTATGCAGTCCTAAGGGAACTGTGAAAAACGATGTCATCTCCTCTCAACTCAAAAATAGTCATATGACTCCAGCTGACCAATCAATCAACATGCCAAGTGGCTTGAAGATGGGCACATGATAAAAATAGAGCCCATTAAAATCCTTCCTAGGACTTTCTTCTCGGGATAATCAAAGAGTAATATCTCATTTCCATTGAGGTTGATAACCTGGTGTCTTCATGAGGCCAGCTACCATGCTGAATTTCCAAATCTTGTGAGTCAATAAATTTTCTATTTTTCCTGGGCTACTTTGCCACTATTCTATCAGTGTGAGATTACTTATGTGCAAAGGGAGGATGATCAGAGGACACCTCTAGAGATTCGTCTGAGATGAGTATAGTGGGAAGATAACAGCAAGAAAGGGGAATACAGAGCTAGTATAACAGCAAGAAAGGGGAATACAGAGCTAGTATAATTGTCACTTTCAATTCCAGGAAATTTATTCATTATCCCACTCTCCTTAAAAAGATTCCAGATCAGATTCACATGTGTAACAGATAAAGCTATAAACATTTTTCTTTCATTGCATAAGAAACAAAATGTTGATTCCTACTTACAGTCATTCATGCCAGATTCTGGACCAACTGTCAGTTGCTGTGTGATCAGCCAAAAGAGTAATTTTTAAAAGGCCTTTTTAAAACTTATCCAGTTGAGCCAATTTATCTATCAGGATGTCAGTTGGGAGTAAGGCTATAGTGACTCAAGACTGACTATGGTCAAATTAGAGCCTTTAGGAGAGTCTCTGAACTGTTTTACAAGAGGAAAAAAGAAATGAACAGAGCTCTGTCCTGAGGTGTTCAGATTCTGTGGTAAGAGCGGTGACACTAGTCCTAAGAACAGCTACCACGTGTGGGCTCCTTCTACGTGCCAGACATACTGTGTGTTTTATCCAATTTAATTCTCACAACTGGTCTGTAAAGGAAGAATTTTTAATTCCTGGTCATATGGGGAAACGGGGGCTCATGAAAATGAAGGTTTGCCCAGGATTACCTAACCAATGCACAGAGAAGATCTAACAGCTTGGCTCTGTTCTGCTTTGTCCGTGCCTGTGCTCTTCCCACAGTGTTACGTGGCCATCTACAGCTGTGTTTATTAACAGTTTGCACATAAGGCATTCTTTCAAGAACTAGCCCTCTAAGCAAGACCTTTAAAGAAATCACATCACACCCACGACTATTACAGTATTGCTTGATCTTCTCTTCCAGAAGGGTGTTCTTCCAGAGGAACTGTTTACTGGTTGAAAGGCTCCCATAAAAGCTCAGTTCAGAGGTTATGCGTATCCCACTAAATAGCCATTTTTGTTTTTTCCCACTGGCTTAGAGTCAAATCCTAATCCATGGTAAGTCATACAGTATACACAACTCATATTACAGATATCACCTAATTATATATATCTTCATCTAAAATGTTTACAGAGTTGTGACAAATCAACTTGATTAATTTCATAGCTTTCACTGATTTCCCCTTTCTCCCACCCTACCTAGTTTTCCTCCTTAGGAAGCATGAAAAAAGCATAGAATTCCTGTAAATATTCTGTGCTCTTTTGTGCTTCTGTATTTATCCAGTCTTCTCAGAGACTGATGTACCCAGGACATTTTCTTTACAATTACACAGAAAAACCAGTTGCCCACCAGGTCAAACACAGGCATGTCTGGTGGCAGGGTGAGGCGGGATGATTCCTGGAGCCCCAGCTTCCTGCATGTGTTCCTCACAGGGTTATCAGGGAGATTACACAAAATAATATCCATGACTCTTTTCTATCTGCAAAGTACTGAGCAAATGTGAGCTATGCAACCAATTACCTTTTGCCAAGGGGTAATCATTTCAGTTTATATAACACTTTTCTCTCCAGGAACCCCAAACCCTCGTGAATATTATTCTAAGAAATATCACTTGAGATGAAATGCACATAAACAAACAGTCTCTCGAATAGAGACACCAATTATGTCAATGACTTAAAGGTCTTCAATGAGAACATCAACATTTTGACATGCCAGCTCTTGAGGATGTTACCTGTGTGGTCACAACACCTTCAGAGGGAAAAATCAATTCTCAGTGTTTATGTTTCCCATCTGTATTGGCTGCTAGGCTGAGGAGGGAGGAGAGAAACAGAAGTGGAAAAAAAAATCTTAAAATATGAATTTTATTTCCTATAACAGTACATCAGAAAATTTAATGATAATTCTGCAAGTCTCTCAGAGTTTCTTTTGGTAAAAGATGGTAAAGAGAAAGAAAATAAGTGATCGTTATCAGAATGAGCAAACAGAGAGAGAGGAGGCAGAGGGAAGTAAAACACCAGTTATGTCGCTGCCAATCGGTGTGAATTGGCCTCCTTCCAAACAACATGATTTGGAGGGATGAGAAGAAGGGGGTGTGGAAGGGGCAGGGAAGAAAGAACTGCCAAAGTGCAAGAGAGAGGGGCTTGGAGGAATTGCCCCCTGGTGCTCTGGCAGCAGCTAAACTGGGCAGAGCCTTGTACATTCATTCCCATGCACTGAGTCCATTGTGTGTGTTCACTTGCAGATTTGGCTTCTGGCTCATTCTCTTTGTTTTGGGTAGCTAGGCATGAAAAAGAATCATCTGCAACCAGAGCTCAACTTAATTCCCAATTCCTCCCTGGAAAGTATCTGTTGGCATCACGAAATGTGCCGTGTAAAAGGCCATGCTTTGAGCGATCAAAAGTAGAATTTCAGGCCCTCCGATGGAGTCTCTGTGGACAAAGCCACGCCAGTTCTCAGAAAAGTGACAGAAGAGCCCTGCACCCCTGGCATAATTTGCGTCACCCTAGCATCTCACTGTTCATGCCAATGACAAACAGGAACCCCTGACAATTTTCCCTCTCTCTCCTGGCAAATCCAATGATGGCACAGCTGTTTTCTCACTATAAAAAGATAGTCACTCCTCTCTGTCAGTACGGCCTATAGCAAAAGGTCAGCTTACATTATTAGGAATAGAGCAACCGTGTATCAGATGAAGAAACACAAAGGAAATTCACCAGGCCAAGCTCTAAATGTTTTGCACTCTTTTTTATTGGTGACACAGATCAGGGGCCTTCACTTTGGCACATTTTTACATGCACATAGCATACATTGATCATTCTCACATCTCTGTCATCCCCTTGCTCTGCCTTCCCTGCAGTTTCTCATGGGGGGTGGGGCTGATGTGCATAATACAGTGTTAGTGTCCATCCCCTCATGACCCACCCATATACCCCTTCCCCAACCCTCTTATTCCCTTCATCTTATCTTTTAATAGCCTTTCTTCTCACACAGTCATGACATTGTCAGGGACTTACAAGACATTTTTGTTATGAATCGTGATTCTTCACTTGGACCTACAAATGCCCAATAGGTAACTCAAAACAGAACAAAGCTTGGCCTTCGTTTTGTATCCTTTGTTACCTGAAAATCGTGGGCCAGATCTGTTCTCAGCTCCACCGTATGGTGATGGGTTATGAGTGTCTATCTAGGACCTGGTGGGACAGGGTTAATGAGTCTTAAATTTGCATGATCTCAGGCCCCTTCAAGACTGAGGACGCCAAGATAAGAGGTTTATAGGGACATGCAGCTACACCCAGAAAACTTCCACTATTGTCTTAAACCTGGAATCCAACTACATTCCAAGAAAGTGGAGCCCATGTGACCAAGACCATCACAGGCAGAGACAGTCTTTCCTGTGAAAGAAACCCTCCCTCAGTCATAAGAATTGTAGAGCTATGACACCAGGACTGAGACAGTGATCCCCTAGACCCCAGCCCACCATCTAATCCTTGAAAGCTGGCCTCCCACCTGTGTGAGTGGACCAGTCTAAACCCCTGTGTCAGAGTACGCCCCTACCAGAGTCATGGGCTGGGAGGAGAAACAAGAATCCAACCCCTTCCAGTGAGCCAGTGGCAGTCATGGGCCAAGAGGAGAAGCAGTGTATGCTCCTTCCAGCTACCTAAGCCAGAGTTCTTTCCTATCTTCCCTCCAAATTTCCAATTAAAGCTTTTATTTTCTGTAAATTTATTTTGTAAATTTAGTTTTGCTTTCCATTTCTACTAAAGTAAGGTCTCACCCTAGTTCGTGATGTTTCCATTTTTTTCTTATCTTTTTTAGAGTCCATGTAGTAGGGAGAACAGGCAATATTTGTGTCTAGGTCTGGCTTTGCTCAATATAGCACTAAAATTTTTTATCATTTATCCACACCCTTCTACCTAAATATGAGTGTTGGGGCTCAACAGATAACAAACACAGTTTTTTAAAAAAAATTAGATATATATTGCATAGTCTTTTGCTTTCAGAAATCTTCCTGCAGGGTAATTTGAATGCCTGTCTCACCACCCCTACCATCCTGACATGAGTCAGGGAAGCCACTGTATGATCACTGTCACTTTGATTTGTATTGAGTATCTACTAGGTTCCAGCCACATTCAAAAGTGCTCTGAAAGACATAATAACATTTGTCAGAAATACATGAGTGAAGAGATATTTGGTAAACATGAAAGGTTGGACATACAAATTTGTTTTTCTTTTCCCAAACCCCTCTAAAGGGACAGTAACTTTTTAAGTAAAAATAAAACATAGGCCCACAGAAACAAGAAGAGAGTGAGAGGGAGAGAAAGGAGATGATATCATATAATTGACAGCCACAAACTTCTGGAAATGGACACCAAGTGTGCATGTGGTGGCCATGTAAGAGAAAAAAAATCAGCCAGAAGCAAATAAGTTTATGCCCTGGAGCCCCCAGAAGCCATAGGACCTGAGAGTGTCAACTGCTTCTGAATTCTGGAGTGAAAACTGGACAACTGAAAGTTTTGAGCAAAGTGAATACACTTCTGGGTCCCTTCACCAGTCCTATGTGGCTGGCAGTCAATTCTCCCTACCCCAGCTGAATCCCAGTTTTCTACGGAGAGGTTAGCATAAAGGAATTCTGGGCCTGGGACCACCAGACACAGCTGAGGATTAAAGGAGGTACCGCATTTAAACCAGGAGATTTAGATGGATATGCACACAATAAACCCAATTTAACCTTCTTTTTAATGCCAGCTCTCAGAAATACTGCCATTCCTACTAAAAATGGCAAACAGGAGAGGCAAAACCAGTCCCAAAGAATTAGGAATAAGAATGATATTGACTTCTCAATACTAGCAACTTGTTGCTGATTTATGCTCATTCAATCCCACCTCCATGTAGCTCCACATGCTCAGGACTGAATATTTGATTTCAACACATTGATGTTTTCCTCTTTAAATGTAGCAAGCCCATCCAGCCTTGTGTGACCCGAAGAATGGCCCTGGTTCTCAGATTTAAACAATATAAGAAAATGCCTTATTTAAAGAAAAGGTCACCATGGACTGTGCCCCAGACCTTCTGCTCTTTGGATGATACTTTACTCTCAATTATCTATTTTCTTTTGATTATAACTGAAACGGCAGTAGTAGCAGCCAATCTCAAATATGTTCCTGATTCTCACAGTATAGCCAAAGACTGATTTCACCACTCTCCCCCTTTTGTGCTAGTGATTGGAGGAGCAATTGGATCATGAACTTGGTTTGATGATTAAATAAATGGCCCAGTGACATTTGGAGTGGCAGTTTTCCAGGTCTGCAATCGCCACAAAACTGCAGAAACAAATAATGAAACTGAGGTGGAGTCACTGGGTTCAGGGACCATAGATCTGCTATTACCTCACCATTGTAGCATCAGGCTTGATTTCCCTTTCTTGGCTGCACTTGGGGGCTAGATGCCAACTCTTGGACAATATATAATGGAGACAAGAAAATGAAGCACAGAAAGCCCTACCACAGTTCCTGGAGCCTGCAGCAGACTGAATGCTTGACACAGACTCATCTTTCACTACAAATGACCTTTTAATGGTGGAGGAGGCTCTTTTCAGGTGGCTGATGGGGAAGATGATTGTTCTTACTTTCAGCAAACCAGTGGAAAAGAAAAGTCAATCCACGTGAAAATTGAGAGCTTAACTCTTCTATGTCAAGAAGAATTTAAAGGGAAAGATTCTGAGGGACTCCATGGCTACACCCTGCCTCTGGGCTCCTGGATTTTAGGTTTGGACTTGGAGGCTTTAAGAACCTTGGCACCAGTAAGACTGGCCCATGAGGAGGACATTTGTACATTTCCAAAGTTGAAATGCTAAGACAATCAAGGAAAATAGCGCTATTAATTGAATGGCAGCAGAAACAAGCAGTCATGGAGGAGGTAAGTTTGGGGATGTGGTCCATTTGAGATACTTGTAGAAAAATTAAACTGAAGCCTTTATGAGGACTGAAGATGACAAGGTAATCAGCAAACTGAGACCTGAGCTCAGAGGATCAATCTGGTTTAGTCTGGTAGATTGGAATTCATTTGATTGGAATATAAATGTAAAAGTCAAATCCATCAAGGGATAAGGGGAGTTAAATATAAAAAACTACTTCAATCAGGGTAGAACTAGACTGTGCTATTATAACAAAGATTCCCCAAATATCAGTGACTTAATACATCAAAGGTTGATTTCTCATTCATTATGGCAAGAGTTGACTACCCACATGGGACATTACTTTCTCTGTAGCAAAATAAAACAGAGTCTTGCAATGGCAATTAAATGTTCTAACCTAGCGTTGTAGTCAGGGGTTGTGCAGAGAACAATTAGAATCAGGAGTTTATAATATTTTTATGATGCTCACCCAGAGTTAACACAAGAAAATGCAGGAAATCTATCCACAACACTAAAGACAGAATATTTAGACAAGGACCTGAATCCCATAGCAATGTCCCACATGAGTCCAGATGAAGACCCAAAGCTTATGACAATGCCTCCCACAAGTCCAACTGGAGGTCTAGAGCCTACAAGAAGGACTCACACCAGTCTCTTTTACGGATCCGTGCTGGGAAGGCCCAAAGGTCACAGGTGGAAATTAGGAAGTCTATGCCAGCAGGTGAAGGAGCTGTGCTGATATGTCAAGGATTCTATGCTAGAGCCAAGAAGTCACACTCACATCAACCACCAGGGCTGTCCTGAAAAGCACCACAACCATCCTCAGTGACACGGAGGCCCCAAGCTCCTCCAATGACAAGCATAGTCAAGTACATGCCAGGAAGCCAGCATGATGAGTTTGTCCTGGAGACCAAGCGGCACACGTCTTCCCCTCCGGAGCCAGGAAGCAATGCTCGATGTGAGGACTAGAGCTTCTCCAGGAGAACCAACGGCTCAAACAGCAACACGTAGGAGAACCCACAATGCCTCAATGCCTCAACACATTAACACCTTAATGCTCTCCCTTCTCCTTCTCCACGTCTCCATTTATGCTGGCAACTTTCCTCAGGTGAAACATCTACACTCAGCAGCATGGAGATGTAATCCAGCTGGTGTTAAGTTGACAACCAGTTTTTAATCCATAACACCTAGAAATGGTAGGCATCACCTCTGTTCATAAATTAAAGAACAAAAGCCATCACATGGTCCCACCACTAGGGAGGCCAGAAATGTCATGCCGCCATTTATCTGGATGTCATCAGTGAGCTACAACAGGGACGACCCCAAGACCCACGACAGAAACCATATAAACCTGCTGCTTCGGAGATGCAAAAATTAAAAATCAGAACAGAAAGACTTTGGAGGAGAGTTAGCACAGCAGAAATCATGGATGACCAGCAAGGAGAGTACAAAAAGAAGCAAGGTTTCAATGCAGAACTTTTAAAAAGAAAACACAATGGGAGTATCAAGGTGGCATTAATGTCCTTAATGGATTTCTTAGCCTAACCCTAACCCACCCTAAACCTTAATTATAATGATGCACATATTGGGCTAAATTAGCCTGTACCGCCGAGCACTCCAAAGGTCAAATCCTAAGCCTCTTGCTGTGATTTCATTCTTACTGAGCAAATTTATGCTATGGTTTGCCTTTTCTTGAAGACCTATCTTCAGTAAGAGAGTTAGTCATACAGACTTGGCAAACTTCAGATCACCTGACAATTTCATTGAATAAATTTAAGCCTGGCATTCTAACTTTATACTTCAGTAGAGTGATAGATAGTTCCACTCTTAATTCGCGGGCAATGTAAGCCTTCTGCGTACTATCTGTGTTTTCTACAATGAGCATTTAGAAGCAACAGATCCAATGGAGACAAACTTCATATTGGAAGAAAACAGAAGAAGGAATAAATAGCTGTCTAACAAAGGATAAAGAAGTAAATGAAAGTTCATGGGTAGAGACTGCAACCTTGGAAGCCTAAAGAGTTTAGCGCCTTTTTATTTTTACCAAGTTTAGAAGACTGTAATTGTATACAGATTATGAAGTAAATGCAGATTGGCAAAACTAAATTAGGATTATTGATGGTGGAATTAAAATGCCAAACTTGAATACATGCCAGTATACAAAATTTTTGTATTTCTAAATATAAGCGTGCTGAGAATTGCCAAATTGTAATAGAATGAGACTATATTTCTCTATGGTATTATGTACAATATATATTATAATATAATAAATTATGATACATTATAATAGAATGCAATTCAGTCATCCAACTACATTGCTGGAGATTATTATATGGCAAAGGAAAAAAACATGGCTTCAATGTAATATTCAGTGGGGAAAATAGCAGGGTTTTATAAAGTATGTGCGTTATATTTTACCAACAGTGAAAAATAGAAAAGACTAGAAACTCTCAAGAACGTGTTAGAAGTAATGGTATGATTATATCTGATTTTTATTTTATTCTTTATCCTTTCCTGTGATTTTCAAATTTTCTATAATGAACTTAGAGTTCTTTTATGGTAATGTAAATTACTTTCATAGAGAAGCATACTTCCATTAGCAATTGTGTTTTTCAATTATTTTTGTCAGTTATACTGGAATTAAAAACACATTGGATACATTAAATGTAACATTTTTAAATGCTCAGAGTATGTATGCTGCTTTTAATATGAAGTTGTAATTAGATGGAATAAGAGAATTGAGTATAGAAAGGCTCTCTTAGGGCAATGGCAAAGTCATGAAATGCCCCATTTCAAATATTGTGAAATACTATATAAATGTTAATCTTGTAGACATATATTATAGAATGCAATCCATATAAATTAAATTTTGACATTGGGTCTTCTAATAGATTTTTAATATGAATAGAATAAGTTCCTAAAATTCAAATCAAGCTAAAAGTTTATTTTTATATTATATAAAAATGATATGATAGGCTAATCTTGAAAATAAGATTACAGAGGAAATAGTCCATCTGCTTAGGAGAATATGCTATTTTTAAACAATGGAATCACCCATTCTATACTTGCAACATATGCATTCATTTACAATGAATTCTCTAAATATAGTTCTAAGCTCCATTTGGCAATACAGAAGAAATGGAGTGTTTTCTCTTGTCTGATGGATTTGACTCTCTATGAAGACTGAGGCAAGTTGATCTGAGAGTCAGGTAGGGGGTGAAGTTCAGGGATCAAGTAGATTTTTCTGAGAATAGCCAAGTGTGTCCACCAGAAGAAAAGGAGAAGTGGTTGTCAGGGTTTGAAGGCTGAGACCTAGCCTGGATTGACACGATCTACATAGACAGCAATATTAAACGAATGCTCCCATTGTACAAACTGGAATCCTTGGGAGCAAAGGGAAAACAACTCACTTTTCATCTCTAATGGACCATTTGGGAGTTTTGTTTTTACAGTGCTGGAGACTGACCCCAGGACCTAATGCACGTGAACAAACACTATCCCTCTAAGATACATTCCCTCAATCTGCCATTTGAATCCTCTTTTGCATCACCTCTTTCCTCAACTTTAGGTGAAATACTTGAAAGGTCTTCTGGTTCTCTGATCATCTTAGACTATAAAATGTCTGTGGTCACTTGATCCCCACAACACATATAACTTGTGATAGTTAACCGTGGTGTCAACTTGAACAAGGAATGTCTTCCGGACTCATTCAGCATAGTTCTAGGTGTGTCTGGATGACTGAGTTACCATAAAGGAAAGACCCAACCTGGGTATGTGTGGCATCCAAATAGACTTGTAGCCTGGATGGAATGAAAAGGAAAAACAAGAAAGAAGTCTTGCTTCTGCTCCTTTGGAGGAGCTCCAGTCTTCGCCAGCATCTTAGGACGCCTTCCAGTGCAGCACATACTCAGCTTTCCGATAGGGGCTCACACAGGACTCTGCAGTGAGCTCTAGGCTTTTAGCTTTTGACTGGATCTGCTGGCTCTTCGGCCCTCAGACAGCCTTTTTGCATACTTCCACACCTGACTTAACAGCCGTCATTGTAAGCCTACATTGTGAATCCTTTTTATATCATATATGTATGTACCTATGTTTTATATTAAATATGTTCCTCTAGCAAATCCTAACTGGTACAGATTTATAAGTTAATATGCCCAGAACTATCATAAAAACTCCAAACGTCATTGCAAGCATGGATATTCTTCAGGTTATTGGAGCTACACTGGAGCATAAGATGTTCATTGCAGTATCTGCCCATAAGTGCCACCTCCTCTGACCCCAACTCTGACTCCTACTGCCTGCCTGGTCCTCCAGGATGCAAGCAGAAGCTGCAGGAAAGACAGGGGAGGGGAGGTCTTACTTGACTGACCTAGGAATAAGCTGGTGTGGCAGCCCTCTGAGGGTGAATGCTGAATATATTTTCTCGTCCAATGTCTCTGCCTTCCACAGACCCTCTGCTGCTGGACCACTCCCAACGCTATTCCTCTGCTCCTGGCAGTGCCTCTCTTGAATCAGCTCTTCCTCTGCTTCTCTATCTACTGATGTCTCCAACCCCTTTTGTCCATACTTCACTCTTTATAGGAAGCCCTCTGGGTCTTCCTTTGAAGACCAGTGATTCTTTCGAAAACAGAACAGACTCGCATCCCTCCAGTGGGTTTTGTATTTGGCCCCTGAAAAAGTGCAGCTTTGGCCTACCTAGTATAGGCCAAAAGTGGGTCCTTCCTGACCACAGCTCTGTGCTGAGCTCACATCGCCTACTTCAGCAGCCACTCACATGGACTTCCCTCTGGAATGAGTCCGATGCCTGCCCACGCCCCCTCCACACTTCGGAAGCTATCCATCGAGGTCTTCCTGAAGTTCCCCTACGAGAGTCTGACAGAACAATTCGGGGCTAGAGTAGGTGAAAGCACACAAAAACTGATTTCATCCACATCTTTAGCTGTCACAGGTAGGTAGGCCCTGGAGTGTGACAGTAGTTGGCAACCTTGGTCTTCAGGCCTCACTGAGCTGAAACAATTTTATCTTCACTCTGAGTAATATTTTCAGGACTGTTTAACCTCCCTGTGTAAGACCAGAAACAAACAAACAAAAAAAAAGATGGTTGAGTTCAAATGAGGCAAATAGGAAGGACAGAAAATGAAGCAGCGAGGGACTTTGGGTTCTAAAGAGAATGACTGAACTGACTCACTGTAGAATGAAAGCTGGATACGGAAGGAAGTTAAGGAGATCCATAGACAAAACAGCTCAGGAAGTTGGAGAATGTAGAATGAATGGTAAAGTATCTGCAAAGACACTTTAACGGTGTATTGGCTAAAGGGACAGGAGACTAAAGTGTGGCTGAAAGTTTTTGGGATTTGGACCGGCAGTGATTATGAAATCAGATTTAGAGAATTAGTAAGGAGATGTTTTCAGGATATAATGGTGAAGTTCATTCTGAATAAGTAGAACTTGACAGGTGAGTGAAAAATTCAAGTGGAAATATCACTGGAGGTCTGGAGCTCAGAAAAAGAGGGTTCAAGATGAACCTCCCAGATTGAGGACCTGAGGTATTGTTAGGAGTCACAGAGTTCAATGATTTCTCAAAAGAAACAAGGGGAGGTGAGGGCCATCTGTGAAATTCATCTTACAGAAGAAAGAACATAAACGGGATCTAACAGAGAAGAGAACTCCCTGTCAGCCAAGAGAAAGAGCTGCATCTCAGAATCGAGCTAGTCTGTTGTAAGAAGGGTGCTATCCAAATATACCTACTATTCCTTCCTAGTCACCTTTTCAAAAATTAATTTTATTGGTGCTCTTTTGATGTACATAATGATCACATTCATCATAGGGAATTTGTATCTATACATAAAATACCTTAATTCCTTTTCCCCCTTCCCTTCAACCCACCTTCCCTTTTCCCTTTACAAAACTTTTTTTCTATTGTTTTCTTTCTGGGTTTTTCTATTTTTTTTTCCCCATTCCCTTCCTTCCCCTTTCTCCTCTCTCCTTCCTTGTTCCTTCTCCTTCCCATTTGAACATTTTCTTCCTGCTTCCCAATATCTATCCTCCATTTTGGTCCTTATTTGCACTTTTGCTTTCTACCGCAAGAAAAGTAACGTGATATTTAAATATGTGTGTCCAATTTATTTTACTTAAAAATATAGTCTGATCATTTACATAAAAATGCATCTATTTACCTAAAAGTATGTATCCATGTCTCACGTTTATCTTTCTTTATGGCAGATTAGCACTTCATTGTTTACAAAAACCATTTTCTTTATTCATTCATCCACTGATGGGCATTTGGACTATTTCCAAGATTTAGCTATTGAAAGTTGTTTTGCAGGCTGGGGGTTTATCTCAGTGGTGTAAGTACCTGTTTGGCAAACATGAGGTCATGAGTTCAATCCCCGGTATAAAAAAAAAAAAAGAAAATTGTTTTACAGTACATGAGTATGCATATATTTCTTTGATATGATGTTTCTTTCAGGAAGATACCAAGAATTTCTGGGTCAAATGGAATCCCTAGTTTCAGTTTTTTGAGGAATCTCCATGCTGACTTACATACTGGTTGTACCAATTTACACTCCCACCAACAGTGGAGAAGAGTTTCTTTTTTCCCACAACCTTGCCAGGATTTGTTATTGCTTGATTTCTTATTGACAGCCATTCTTCTGGAAGTAAAATCTCAGTGTTGTTTTAATTTGCATTTTTCAAAGGACCAGTGATGTTGCACATTTTTTCATACATTTATTTGCTATTTATACTTCTTTATCTGAAATCTGTCTACTCAATTCAGATGCCCATTTTTGGACTGTGTCTTTAAATTTGGTGGTCTGATCATTTTATTTTTAGTTCTTTGTGTATTCTAGATATTAGTCCTTTGTCTGAGGAACAGCTGGTAAAAATATTTTCCCATTCTATGTGCTGTCTCTTCACTCTGTTGGTGGTTTCTATTGTGACACAAGTTTTTTAATAAAATGAGATCCCAGTTATTGATTCTTTGTAATATTTCCTGTCCCATCAGGGTTTGTTCATAGTCTTTGCCTACACCTGTATCTTTAAGAGTTTTACCTATAATATCTTCCAGAACATTTAGTATTGTTTTAGTATTTAGGTCTTTGATCTATTTCTATTTTAGTTTAGTGCATGTAAGAGATATAGGTCTAAGTTTAATCTTTAGCATGTGGAAAGCCAGTTTCTAAGCACTGGGTATTAAAGAGGCTGTGTTTCTTCCAGTGAAGGTGTTTGGTCCCTTTGTTGAACAGAAAGTGGCTGAGTGTTTTTGGAGTTGTTTCTGCATCTTTTGTTCTGTTCCATTGATCCTCAGGTCTGCTTTGTTGTTGTTGTTTGTTTGCCAGTACCATGCTGTTTTTATCACAGTAGCTTTGTAGTATAGTTTCATGTAGGGGATTATGATGTCCCCTGTCTTGCCTTTCTTGCCCAGAATTGCTTTGCTCTTCTAGGTATCTTCTGGTTCCAGATGAATGTTAGGGTTCTTTTCTCTAGTTCTGTGAGGTACACCAATGGTATTTTGACTGGGATTGCATTAAATCTGTGTAACAGTTTTGGAAGTATGGCTATTTTCACTATATTGATTCTGCCTATCCAAGAACAAGGAATATCTTCCCTTTTTCAGCGTACTGTGCATTTCAATATAAAAGTCTTTTATTTCCTTTGTTAGATTGATTCCTAAGTATTTCATTTTTCTTGATGCTATTGTGAAAGGTGTTGTTTCCTTAATTTCTTTCTCAGTGAATTTGTTATTTGTGTACATGAATGCTATTGATTTTTGAGTGCTGACATCCTGTTATGCTACTGAATTTGGTTATTAAATCTAGAAGTCTTTCTGGGTGTGACAGTGCACACTTGTAATCCCAGCACTCAGGAGGCTGAGGCAGAAGAATCACTGAGAGTTCAAGACCAGCTTGGGCTACAAAGTGAGTTTAAGCCCTGCCCAAACTGCATAGCAAGACCCTATCTCAAAAAGAAAATAAATACATACATACATACATACATAAATCTAGGAGTATTTTGGTGAAGTTCTAAGGATCTTCTATGTAGAATATCATGTCACCCACAAAAAATAATTTAACTTCCAGTCCTATCCTTATTCCTTTTATTTCTTTCTCTTGTCTAGTTGCTCTGGCTAATGCTTCTGGCTAATGCTCCTATACTGCATAGGAGTACATCCTTATCTTGATCCTGATTTTAGAGTTAAAGCTTTCACTTTTTGACCATTTAGTATGATGTTGGCTTTTGGTTTGTCACAGGTGGCTTTTATCAGATAAAGACTTTCTATTCAAATTTTCTGTAGGGTTTTTATCATGAATGAGTGTTGGACTTGGTCAAATGATTTTTCTGCAACTGTTGAGATGATCATGAGGTTTTTGCCCTTGTGGTATTTTACATTTCTTGATTTGCATTATTGAGAATTTTTGCACCTATGTTCATTAGACACATTGCTTATAGTTCCCTTTTTTGGTTAGATTCTTCTCTGGTTTTGGTATCAGAGTAAAGCTTGCTTCCAAGAATGACTTAGGCAGTACTGCTTCCCTTTCAGTTCATTAACGAGTTTGAGGAGTAGTAGCATTAAATCTTCTCTTAAAGTTCTTGTAGAACTCAGCAGTGAATCTTTCAGGATTTGGGCTTTTCTTTGTTGGTAGTTTTTTAATTCCTCCTTCAATTTCACTGACTGATATTCAGTTATTTAGAATTTTTATGTCACCTTGATTCAGTTTTGGCAATTCATGTGTATATAGCAATCTGTCCAATTCTTCTGTCTTTTCCACCTTATCAGAGTACAGGTTCTCAAAGTAGGTACTGATGATCTTTTAGATTTCTTCAGGATCCATTGTGATGTCACCTCTTTCATTCCTAATTACATGGATTTCAGTCTTCCTTCTTTCTTTCTTCCTTTCTTTTGTAAGATTGGCTAAGGATTGGCTAATTATCTTTCACAGAACCAACTCTTCAATTCATTAATTCTTTGTATTTTTTTTTAGTCTTGGTCAGCTCTGATCTTTATCATTTCCTCCCTTATACATGTGTTAAGTTTAACGAGCTCTTCTTTTTCTAGAAGCTTGAAGTTCAACATTAAGTTATTTATTTGAGCTCACCTTGTTCTCCTTTTTTTACTGTGGGAATTCACTGCTGTAAACTTCCCTCATGGAACTGCTTTCGCTGCATCCTATAAGTTCCAGTATGTCATACTGGCATTATAGTTTAATTGTAAAATGAGGGGAACCGAGGGTATAGCCCAGCAGCATGGTGCCTGCCTGGCAAATGCAAGGTCCTGAGTTCAAGTGCTGGTTCAAAAATCAAAACTTCTCTATTTTCTTCTTTAATTTCATCTGTAATCCATTGGTCATTCAGGAGACTGTTATTTAAATATCCATGTGTTTATGGAAGTTTTGTGGTTACTTTTGCCAGTGATTTCCGGTTTCATCACAGTATGGTCTGATAATAAGCGTGGGATAGTTTCAATTCCTCTGCATTTACTTCAGCATGTCTGTAAGCTAGTGTGTGGTCTATTTTGGAGAACATCCCATGTGCAGCTAAGAAGAGTGCGTATTCTGTTATTGTTGGGTGGAACACTCTATAGACAGCTACCAAATCCATTTGTTCAAAAGTTTGGTTCAGCTCTGGTATTCCATTGTTGATCTTAATTACCAAGTATGTAGTTAATTACCTTCTTGGTTGTCTCAATTAGTTCAAAGAGCATTCTTGGCTTCCTAGCTTATGACAAATCAGGGAAAGAAACATTTAAATATGATTTACAATTTTTCTCTATAACAGACTTTTTCCCATTGAAAATTGCCCTCAGTATAATTTCCCTCTGAATAAATTCCATTGAGAATTTATATTTTTGGTCTAGCCCACACTTTCCACATAGACTCTTAGGACTATTTTGTACTCATTAGACACATACTTTTGTATGCAAATTAGTTAATGCTATGTACAGGTATGTATTAGATGCTGTGTTCAGTACTAAGCATATGACATCTCATTTAATCATTTCAACTCAAAGAGAAAAAAATAATAAAATATTAGCCAGATATGGAGGCACACATCTGTAATCCCAGCACTAATGAGGCTGAGGCAGGAGGATCATTATGAATTCAAGACCAGCCTGGGCTATGAAATGAGCTTAAGGCCAGCCTGAACTGCATAATGAGACCCTGTCTCAAAAAGACCAAAAAAAAAAAAAAAAAAGGGAAGAAAGAAACAAAGAAAGAAAAAGAAAAGAAAAAAATGAAATATTTAAAAATTTTTAGAGTGTATGCTATAAAACAGGTATTTTCTGATCTGCTTTTATTTGCAATGCGGTTAATGTAAGAATTTAGGATTAAATGAGCTAAGACTTGCAAGGTGCTAGTGACTGAGTGCCTGACTGACATGCATTAATAATTAATCCTCAAAAGACCCTGTGTCATACCCATTTCACAGGTAAGTAAACTGATACTCCAAAAACTTCCATTGCTTGCCCTAGATCAGTTGCTCCCAAATGTGCCCTAAAATCACCTACAGTGTGTGCTAAAACATCAATTTCTGGGCCCTGTCTTCAAAGACTGATGCAGTAGGTGTCTGATGGGGCCGAAGGATTTGTACTTTTCAAATGGGCCCCAGATATAGCCATGATGCTAAGACCACAGAGCTCTGCATCTTGGCGTGAATGAAGATTCCACCCTGGCTGTCCACTGGGCACCAGCACTTAACATGCCCTCTCTGTCATGTTATTAATAGAGCTTGACACACTAATATTAACTTAATACCAGAATTTAAACCACGTTCAACAAACTAAACAGATTTTTCAGAGAATAAAATTATTAATTCGCACTACATACTGGAACCTCTGAACCAAACAGAGCATCAATTCTTTTTCTAAGGAGGACACCTTTTATAAACTTTCATGAGTATAAGAATCATGCTCACTTGAAGCAACTTCATTTTACAAAATTCTCTGCAACATGATTTTTAAAAGTCAGCAATTCATCACTGAGTATTAGCCAAACTGTGTTCTTGGTTTGAGTACCATCTTCTCTGAATATCCACTTAGAGACCCTACCCATGCAAAACATGGCTTATTCATGTAGAGAAAGATACACATTTTCATGATGGGTTTTTTGTAATTCTGCTTTGCTTTGCTTTGCTTTGCTTTGCTTTGCTTTGCTTTGCTTTGCTTTGCTTTGTTTTTTTCCAGAGAGGAAAAGAAGGCTGTGAGATTGAGAGGATTTCATAAAACTTTTAGGTAGCATACCAACGTTTTTCTTAAAGTTTTTTTAAATGACTATAGCAAAATGTTAATATTTGGTAAAGCTAGTGAAAGTACACAAGGATTTGTTACAAAATTTTGTACATTTGATCTTTTGAACTATTTCCTAATTACAGTCCATATTTTTTAAAGGTCCAATGCCTGTTACTCACCAAGGAAATTCATGGAACACAAACAGTACATGCCTATCTCTCATGGAAATCACTGCCCAAGGAAAAATTATCCCTGAATCAAACAAGCACAAGTACTAATATAACTACAAACTGTGATGAGTTTTACAAAGCCACGGCTTGAAGCTACACCCTGTATGAGTACCTTTCCAAAAGAGTTAAAAACATCATTTTACAGTGATACCTCCACACCCAAGTTTATAACAGTACAACTTACGATAGCTAAATCTGGTAAATGGCCTATATGTCTATAAACACATGAATGAATAGAGAAAAAAATTTATATATATATATATCATATATATATACATATATATATGATATATTATGTATATATATATATATGTGTGTGTGTGTGTGTGTGTAATCAGAAATAAAGGATAAATTTCAGTCATTTGTAGAAAAATGGGTTCTTGGGACCATAATGCTAAGTGAAACAAATTAAACACAGAGGTTATATGTCACCTGACTTCTCTTATATGAGAAATCCAAAGCATAAGTAATTTAAAGAAGAAACAAAGCTAAAGATTGAAGTCCCAGGAATGATTTTAACTCCCATACCTGACCAGCACTCAGAATTAGAGACTGCTTCCCTAAAAAAATGGAAATTCAGCTATGAGCCACAAGATAAGTAGGTGTGTTGACCCTCTTAGGGGACCCAAGGGAGATTTTCACAGGTGAAGTCCCAAGATTAAAGACATCAACTGCAGCAGGCAGCAAAGAAAAGAGCAGAGCACAAGAATGCAAGTGTACAAGAGCACAAGAGCAGCCAGCATCTTTGTTGTATAATTCTTACACATGTCGCTATCTCGTATTTACATTCTTACACAGTGCCATAACCAGTGCATGTATGCTTTCCTGTGCTAAGTCATGGTTACATAACTGTAACCCACTGTGCACCTGCACTAGACAAGCAGGGTCACATCCTCAGGTGTCCTTAGATGCTTCTGAGCTTTGAAGTGGTCTGAGTTCCTCACAGCCCACCCCTCAAAGGTTGCAGGTATATAAATGCAGTATTTTATACATAACAGAGAATAAGTATCTCCTTGCATTATAGTTAACAAATGAAGAATCATCTGGTTTAGCAAAATCACTTTTTCATTTGATAAATTTCATCCATGGGCAACATCAAAGCCTGGTGCATATTATTCAAGGTCTGGGCCACATGTTGAGTAAAGTTTTCAACATGGATGGCTAAATTTATGGTCCTCACCTCTAGTCAGATGCTATTCCAAGCAGCAGTCCATACACAGCAGTTAGTATTTTTGGTCAGATGCTCTTCCTACTGGTCAACCATTGACCAGGCAACCAGGCAATGCCTGGTCAAGATATCGGTTAAGTCACTTCCCAGTGAGGGAATCATAGGTCAACAGAATATCAATACAAGGAAACAGTGACACAGCGTATGACTTGGCCCATGTGGCCAATTCCTGGGCCACCAGGCTATGGCACAAAATTGGGCTATGCAAATAACCTTGTGGACCTCTAGACGGTCCATTGACTGCCCTCCCAGGTGAAGGCAAATTAGTCCTGACTGCTAGCATCAGGGTGAGACTTTACAGTTACCAGGATCCATCTGGCTTCTGCACAGGCCATACTGAAGGGATCTGTTCAGGGAGTATCACTGCTGTTTTTTCCAATTTCAAGAGAGTCTTTCCCATTGCTTCATGATCTTTAGGCAGCTGATACTGCTTCGTGCACACAACCCACTTGTGGGAGAGTCAGCGGTGCATGGTGTGGATGGTCTCAGACTATGATTTTGGCCATGTGAATTAGCAACCAGAATTCTCCCTGCACGGTATTGAGCTGAGCATCAGTCAGTCTGTCCACCCTAGTACGTACTCAGCAACTGGGGAACATAAACATCATATGGGCATGGGAGCAAGTGCCCAATACCTCAAATCACCTAAATCTTCTAGACTGTGATGTAGTGACCTCCATACCCTTCTGTGTATGCAGTAGGTCCTGTAAAATGATCTGGGTTACGGTATATTAGTGTTGACTCAGCTCTGGTATCCACCAGTACATGCTGCACATTTTGGGGGGAACAGTAAACAGTCAATTCCACATGTGGCCTCCAATCTCCCAGGACCCTTGAGACCCGGGCATCTCGACCTGCATCCTAATCAGGATAAAAGGAGGCCAGTGTCACTTCTTCGTGCTTCACCAGGACTGTTTTGGTCTTCTGACCCTGGCCCATCAACCGGTGTTGCTGGTCGGGGTGTAACTGCCTCTACAGAGTCAGCAATACAGCCAAAGACTGCCTGTCTAACCTAGCCGCAGCTAGGCCGGCAGCCCTCATCCAGACCTTCAGTGGCCCCGCAGCCTGTCCTTGGGGGGATGGCCCCACTATGACACTGCAGTGTGAACACTGTTTGCCACATGCTCATTTCACATAGCAGCTATCGAGTCTAAATAGACTGTCCATTCAGAGTCTTGCTCCAGCTGCTCACTGGATTCTCCCGAACCAGGCGAGTTGCTGCCATCAACCAATTTATCACAGTCTGATTACCTGCTGCTGGGGTTGTCCTCTGCAGTCCTGCAGAGCCCATCTCATAGAGGGGGTGCTGGCTATGCTGACTGTTTGGGACGTCTCCTATGGGCTTAACTGCATGCTATCAGCCCTGTCATCCCACAGACACAGCAGCCATGCGGACACTGTCCCACCCACCTACTGCTTTAATTGTTTTGCCAGCTCCTGCAGCTCTACACTGTATGCTGGGCAGAGGTAGATGGCTCTTCCTATCCTCCTCCTCTACCTCCAGCTTTTGACAAACAGCCAGCATAACATGCTGGGGGTTTCCCCCGGGTTTTCTCGGACCTAAGGGCTTATGCTTCTGGAGACATTTCTGGAGGAGGCAGTGTTTCTCATACCTGACAACATGAGCTCTGCGGCAGCCAGCCATTCTCAAGGTCCTCTTCTATCTGCTGCAGCTGGGCCACTTGCTAGATAAGGCCACTGGCCTCTCGATTTATGCAGTGGAAGAGCAAGAAGAACAGCCAAGCCACCAGTCCCGCTGTTTCACAGTGACGGGCAGGAATTTGTCTATCACTTCCAAGGCTTGTAAGAAGACATCCCCAGGATCCAAACAGAAAGCTTCCCAGTCCTCTGGGGTCTTCCGAATTGCCAAGAAATTGGGTACAGGTAGCCATGGCAAGGCTGGGGTCACTCACCATTCATTCCCCAGGGACGCTCCCTCGCCTTCAGGTGCTGTGTCCACAGCTGCCACAGGACTGCTCGCCTCAATGTCCTGCCAGCTATGCCCGTCGTCAGCACATTCAGAGGGCCCGAAGGAGATTTCTACAGGTTAGGTCCAAAGGTTAAAGAACGCATGCGTGCAAGACACCAACAACAACAGCAGGTAGCACAGCGAAGAGCACAAGAGTGCAAGAGCACAAGTGCACAAGAGTGCAAGAGAAGCCTGCGTCCTTACTGTGTAATTCTTACACAGCTTATAGCCTCCGATTTATGTTCTTGTATAGTGCCATAACCAGTGCGTGCGTGTTTGCTCGTGCTAAGTCACGGTCACAGAACTGAGTCTCACTGTGCTCCTATGCTAGACAAGCAGGGCCCCAGCCCCAGGGGTCTGTAGAAGCCCCTGAGGTTTGAAGCAGTCTGCACGATTCCCCACCAGGGGTTAACTTGAAGAAGGTAGATGAGGGGGCAGAAGAGCTAAAAAGGACCAAGAACTGGGAAGAACCAAAAGTTTTCCAAAGAATAAAAGAATATCTGTGCAGCAGAAGACTTTGAGCAAGTGAAAGGGCACAAAATGAAGACTAGGAGACATGAATAAGAGGGGCTGGCAGCCTAGCGCAGTGGTAGCTTAGCAGGCACAAGGCCTCGGGTTGGACCCCTAGCACTTCAAAAAATAAGAAGTGGGAAAGGACTTTCCTGAAGAACCGCACTGAGAATGTTGTACCTTGTCAGTGGCTTCGCAAAATGTAGTAACTCTTTGTGGTCACTTAAAAACAGGTAGAAAGCACAAATACTAACCCTTGATTGTTTAGCGTCCACAGTATAAATGGTGTTGACTGGCAAACTGGCCGCTGAGGCTGCTTATTTAAAAAGAGTTGCTGAGTGGTTGCCAGGATCCGTGGAGTAAAGAACGTATTTGATTTCAAGATGCCGACACATGTCACAAGACCTGGGTCTGGGAAGACGAGTAGGGATCAGCTCTCATGGGCTGGAACAAGTTGGCCTCAGTTTACCATCCTATTAGAACTGAATTTAGATAAATTCTCAATTAAATGATGTTGTACACTTTGGTACTGGTAAGAAACAGTCAGTTTTTGACAGCAGACAGAAAACAGTACATTTTTCATGGAGAATATAAAATGTTCCCTTATTTTACACAGGTAGCCATGAGGTCAAATTTTATCTGTTACCACTTTTATGTGATCAAAAGCTACAATTTCAATGTAGAAAGCATTGTTTTTTTGTTTTTTTATGGGTACTGGGGATTGAACTCACAACCCTGCATTTGCAAGGCAGGTGCTCATGCCGCTGAGCTAAATCCCCAGCCCTACGATTTCAATGTAACCTCGAGTTTATAAGCTTCCTTCTTTACTTGTTTCCTTATACTTGTAATGACCGATGCCTTGAAAAGCATTCATCTTTATTAGTTTATAAAATGGGGCCTTTGATAATCAGGATCTGATTTACACCCATCTGGAGTTTTTTTTAGTTTTCTGTTTCATTGTCAAAAGTGACAGCACACAGGAAAATGAGCTATCTGCTTGACAGTGGTTCCTGACTTATAAAATGGCATTTTCCCTCCCTCTGTATGTGACCAACACTGATCCTGGTCAGGTGACTTGGCTTTGCATTATCAATACCTAATCCAGAGCCTACTGTGTGGTGACATCTAAGAAATCAATGTAAGCATTGTTTTATATAAAAAATTCCACCAGGGTATAGGATTAATTCTACAATTAAAATTTTAGACACGATTTTATAAAGACAACCTTGGGAATGACTTACTATGTATAACTTCTCAGGGAACCCTGACATTCTAAAGAAATTTAAAGAGAAAAAGGCAGCATTGATGTTATCTTATAAACCCCAGTCTGAAAAAATAAGTAAAAATAAATCCCAGTTTGTTATGCTATAGGCATTTTAATACTTTTCTACATCAGGTTATACACAAGGTAGAATTTTCTGGTTACAAAGTTTTGTTATTGGCTGTTTGTCTGTTTGTCTATTTAAACTTCCAAAACAGAAGTAGTTGGTCCCTTTGACAAAGGGTATAAGGTAGAATCCTTCAGCATCATGGCAAAGGGGTGCAATAATTTCCCTTCTAAAATAATTCTATATTACTCATTTAATGCATTAAACGAAAGTGAACAGTAGCACAAGCGCCCATGGACTCTCATTTGAAATCTCTCCGAGGAACTTCTAATTACTCTTAAAATACTCCCTAAGCAGTACTTTACTGTGATACCTCATTCCTCTCTGCTTGCTCCAAGAGGTGTCCTTGGAGCTCTGAAGAGGGACACAGGGACATGTGGCTCCAGGTTGGCCGTACTGCTCTGAGACACCTTCTAATCTTTACTATGGACACAAATTTTCAAACACCTAAAATTAGGAAGAACAGGGAAATGGGCCGCCATGTACCCAACATCTCACTTTCATAATTATTTCATGGCCAATCTTGTTTTATAGCTACCCCTTCCCAGGACCTTTCCATTCACTCAACCCTATTTTAGTTCCTTTTGAGGCTTTCAAAGGAGGTCACAGAATCTCGTGTTATAACACTCCTTCCCCTTCCCTCCCAGAGATGTAGACTTTTTGGTAGCCTTACAATTTGCGCACAGCCATCAAAGAAGGGATGAATGCATTTCCCAAGACATTCCAGTTATGTGTTTAGGGTTTCCACCAACATGTAAAAGAGGTTTTCATTTTTAGCTCACACTAAAGTGACTCATCAAGCCAGAGGGATGAGACATGAGGACACTTTCCAGTTTAACCTGTTTTACGGCTGTGAACACTTGCAATAGTTCTCTTGTCATAAATCTCTCCTTGACCTTTCTGATATGAGGCACTGTTGACCGAATCCTGTAGCATAAGAAATTGTTCCAATATTTACTATAGATATCTTCAACTTGGAGTATAAATTTAAATCAAATTTAAAAGTAAATCCATACCTCCCTTAGAAGAAAAAGAAACCACTGGGAAAAAATGAGCCAGAAATTCTAAATCTATTCATTTTTCTTAATGAAAAAAGCAAATTCCAAAAATATATGAAATAGGGCATTCCTCACAGCAGACTGAATACTTAATGTTTGTAATACATTAAGTTTAAAAAGTACATCTTCAACAAATGAACATTTAAAAAATGCCAAAAGAATCTATAGACTAAAAGAGATTCAAGAGAAATGCTAACCAGTTGCAATATATTGTATTGCCCCTAATTATGCTCACATATGAGAATAATAAGGATATTTAAACACTAATCAGTTACTGAAAATGATATGAAATTTTAATGATTATTTGAAAGTATGATAATGTATATATATGTATACATATGTATTTTGGAGTTTTCTTTGGGGTTTTTTTGGGGTATTTTAGATAGGGTTTTGCTATGCAGTTCGAGATGGCCTTGAGCTCACTATGTAGCCCATGCTGGCCTCAAACTCACAGTAATCCTCCTACCTCAGCCTCCCAAATGCTGGGATTACAGGCATGTGCCACCACAACCAACCTGTATATTATTTTTAAAGTTTTATATTTAAAGATGAAAAGCTTTCTGGTAATAGATGCAAAGCTATGCATGGTTGTTTTTTTTTTTTTTTTGCTTTTGTTTTGAGACAAGTTCTTGCTACACTGCCCCGGCCAGTCTGGAACTCACAATTATTTTGCCTTTGCCTTAGCCTTTTAAGCAAACGAGATGAAAGCCATGCATACCACATCCAGCTAAGGTAAGGCTAGAGACAAAACAAGATGTACCAAGTTTGAGGTTTCATCATATGCTACTGTCTACTTCTACACATGTTGAAAATTATCCATTATAAAAAGCCTTTCAAGAGTTATAAAATAGCATACTACTGTGATCCTATTTATCAGTTTATTTTAGATATCTTTATTCTTATTCTACATGAAACAGGTTACTATTTAGTTAGATATAATATACTTTTGTGATAAATTAACAACTCGAACTAACTTCCGCTTGACATTAATCTCTCGAAACTTGCTCTTTCCCCCTTATTACTATCACTAAGTTTAACGTTTCAGAAACTGTTAAAGATAACAATATGAGATTAAGTCATAAGGTGTCTCAAATTAAAGTCACTGGTCTTTTATTAATGTAAGACCTATACATGGGTTATGAAGCAACTTCTACTCCACGCCACGGCACCTGATAGTAGGTGCCTGGAATTAGCAAGAAAATAAACATGATCCATTCGGCTTCCTGAGACGTTATGTTTTAATCCAAATACAGACCTTCATAAACAAGAGAGAAATGTGAACCTCTTAAAGAAAAAACAAAAGCCTGTTGTATATAAATGATTTGCATAATCTAGAAAAAATTCAAGTACCATTTTGCCTAAATTAGGAAGAAAATGTGATTGTCCTGGGTACCAGTTTTTCCCCACTGAAGTAGCTTGATTCACCATAGTCTCTTAGGGAGGCAAAAACAAGTCATCAAGACATAGCATTTGCAAATATCTAAAGGAGGCGTCCAAGCCTTAAGGGGCCTTTCCTAGCAGTGACTGTAAACACACAAGATGGAATTAGGGTAAACTAAGTATAAAGTACTTATCACAACTGGTTTGCTGTGCTGTGTGCTTGCTCCTGTTTAACACACTTAGACCTGTGTTCAGGAAAGACAGCAGTTAGAAATCAGATGCTTGTGATTCTGCTTCTGCCCCCCAACATGCCAAATTGCTTAGTTGACTAGAAATTTCTGCTTCCCTGTTAGTCTTGGTTTCCCTTTCCTGGGCCTCTCAGTGACTGGCCACGTGCATCCGATCAGGTGGTTAAGCTCTGTCCCACACAGCTTCGCAGCCCAAGTTTAGCATCTGCCTTGAGTGAGTCTTGTCCCACCACAGAAGGGACTGAGTGGACCTTACTGGCCTGGCTTGTAGCCAAATAAGTGCCCTCTCTCCAGTAGCACCTCAGAACTTCCGTTACGGTTTCCTGATTTTTCCTCTGGTTCACATCCAGGGAGGAGCCCTGACTGACTCTTGGCCTTCTCTCTCCAGAGATGGCTCCGTTCCTTGTTCTAGAAACCAGAGGGTGAGGCTCGGCTCCCTGAGTAAGTGACCACACTGCCCCCTGCTGGCTGCTGATTCTCCTGCAGCGCAGTTCTCCTTTGGAGCACCCACTGGGGACAGCAGTATTCCTTAGTAGTGTGCTGGAGCGGGAGCCAACTAATATTTCAGGATTTTTGCAAGTTTGTTAAACACGACCATTAATAAATTTTAAGTTGTGTGAATGTACCATTAATTTATATTAAAAACAAAGGTCATATGTACCCAAAGCTTAATTTATCTTGCTAAATTTCACTACAATCTATGTTCTTAGATATTTACACCTATTGTTATTTTTGTGGTGAAAATTACTCCATTTTTTAAACTCTGGTTGAGTTGCAACCATTTGTTGGTAAGACTTTGCAAAAATCAGAGCATTCTCTGAGAATCAACTTGGAAGTTAAGGACAGTGTATACATTTTATCATTATTTATTTATTTATTTATTTGGTACCGGGGATCAAACTCATGACCTCGCGCTTGCCAGGCAGGCACTTAAGCCACTGAGCTAAATCCCCGGCCCTTATCATTATTTATAAATTGTGCTACACATCCTTTGTAGCAATAAAGTACAAAACTGACTTTTCTCCACCAGGAACTGTTTGCTAAACATTTCCCTGCACAGATCCACGCGCTTTAGTCCCACTCCAGGGCCACTCCTGCGGTCACACTGATTCAGCTCTGCCTTCGTCCACTCTCGATTCTCCTGGTCCATGCAGAGAGGCATCACGGGCACGCACGCCTGCCTTCTGCTGCTCTCTCTGGAATTCTTCCTCCAGGGAAGTGAACTGACTTTCCTGGCTGGCAGCTGTGGAAGGAAAATCACGGCACACACACCCCGGTTATTTTCTTTTCCGTTAGTGCTGTCCACAGGAGAAGCATCTTTTCCAGAAGAGACGCCTGCTTTGTTCTGGTTTTGCCTAAAGCTTCTCAAGCAAGTTCTAGAGTGAAAGACTTATCAGAGAGGGAAGCTATGCTTTCCAAAGGAATGGAGATTTATCAGCCTCCATCTGCTGACCCAGCGTCTCATTCCTCAACAAATTCAAAAATTGAATGGGGAAAGGTATTCTCTTCATTGGGCCCTTCAAAAACTCCATGGGGCCCTCTCCTACCAGCCTTTGCTCCTAACACCCCAGAATGCCCTCTGGCTCTGTGCATGTGTTTAGTATACACTTCATAAGCCCTTTCAAAGTTACAAAAACCTGACCACCAAATTTATTTTATTGAAATTCCCTTTATTTCTACTACGTGTATTTGATAACCATAATACTTCCACAATTGAGCATCTTTTATATGTCAGGTTTTATAATATACAAACTTCACATAGACCCTGAAAAATAAGTCTTACCCCTCTTTACTTACTTCCTTTCCTTAGATGAGAAAATTACAACCTGGAGCTCTGTTCCAAGACCCTCAGCTCTTTCCATTACATGTTCTCTCCCTCCCTTTTCTTCCTGTCTCCTCCCCTTCCATTCCTTCAGCATTTCCTCCGCTCCTCTCCCTCTGTCCTTCACCCATCCCTCCACCTACCTTTCCACATCATCACATTAGCTAGCCCTACGGAAGACTAAGGAAGCATTTGAAACTAACAAAGCATTTGAAGGATTTCAGAATGTTAAAAAATAGTCTATAAAGTTATACCCCAACAGCTGGCTCCCCAAGAAACCTGGCAACAAGCAATAGGAAAACTCTGGCTGTCTTTTTAGTATCCTTCTCAGGTTTCTCACAAAGAATGTCCAGCATCTTATTCAAAGGCCTAGGGGAGGAAGCCACAAAGATACCAGTGTGCACAGGGAGAGGCCACGGCACTCCGTCAAGCTGGGTCTGTCCAGGCTTGGCCTCGGAACTAGGCCGTGGGTGGAAAAGGCAGCCTTGCCTCAAATGGAGTGCGCCTTTGCTTGTGATACACGTAACACATTTGTAATGGAGATACTGTCGCCTCCAAAGGGATAAAAATTGGTTCTTCGGTGGGGGCATCAGAATGGACAGCAGCAGAATACAGACTTAGCAAGAGGGAGGCTCTGAGTTCAGTGTTCACACAACCCTCTCAAATTATCGCACTCTTTCTATATGTAAAACCTAGATACACTTAGTACCTTACAAAATAGATTGTATTATCTGTGGTTTTAAAAATCAGTGGGCAGGGTTGATTAAGAAAATATGTCTAAAGATAGGCCCATTAGAAGATCAAAAAGTTTTTTTTAAAAATAGTTGAAAAGTGATGTTTGTAGATTCCAGCAGAGTATTCCTCACATAGCAGACACTCAGTACATGAGAATTATAGTTAGTGCTATCGTGCTTTGCTGTTACCATCATCCTACAACATAATCATAGAAATCATATCACCCCATCAAGGCTGGGGCCAAGAAGGGGGTGCTGGGGAAAGCTCACAGATGAGGTTAGCTTATGGTGGGTCCTGCCTGAGCTACAGATCTGGATTGTCCAGGGTTCTAGAAAATAAGCAGATTCTTGCATATGTTTGGGATGACCTCTGACATGGCAGAAAAGGCTTAGAAACAAAAGTTTTAGAAGCCAAAGAATGAAACAGTACACAGACTGTCACAATGCCTGCTCTGGTGCGCTATAAATGGACATGCCCAATACAGGGCTTGGGAAAATGTTGAGCAACTTCCCATGCATGCTATATGTGCTCTGCAGGTTTGAGGAAAACTAAATATGCAATGATTATCCTTTTTTTTTTTTTTGAGACAGAGTCTTGCTATGCAGTTCAGCCTGGCCTTGAGCTCACTGTGTAGCCCAGGCTGGTCTCGAACTCTCAACGTTCCTCCTGCCTCAGCCTCCTGAGTGCTGAGATTACAGGCATGCACCACCACACTCAGCCCAGAGATTATCCTTAAAACCTATGTTTGCATTACTCTTGGTGGACAAAGCGATTTTGCATATATTTTATGAAATTGTCATCCCAAGCCTACAAGGTCAGTACTGCATGCCCAATCAAAGGATACAGATGAACCTTAGTTGTTCTCATTTACTACCCTGCAATAAGTATCAGAACAAGCCTCCTTTCTATTATACTGCATCTCTTTAGTATTCCTTTCCCACAGAGGAAGAAGACACTGGGAATGTTGACACTGTAGAAGAAGGTGGCAGGCTGGAACTAAAGGACTTCCTTGTGAACAATGTAATAATGGCTGCAAATGGACAGAACCTAGCCACATAAGAAGGGGTGTTATCTTCATGGAGTATGAACTCAGAATATGACAGAACCTGCCTGAAGCTGCTCAGACATCTCTGGCTAAGTTGTAGGAAAATGAAAACCCCTCAAATAGTGTATGAAAGAATATTTAGATACTGTGAAACTTGGGAGGTAAAATAAAAGACATAAGGGCACAAATATTGAGAGTAAAAATATGACATAAGGGCTGGAGATTTAGCTCAGCAGCATAAGTGCCTGCCTTGCAAGCGCGTGGTCGTGAGTTTCATCCCTGGTACCAATAAAAAAAATGACATAAAAAATGAATGACTGGGTACCTGCTGGGTGCTGATTTTTGTTTCAGGCCATAGCTTCAAATTTGAGAATGAAGGATATTTAGCACAAGATGGAGAGTGTTTACAAAGACTGAAAAGAATGCATTTAGTCAGAGAGCAATTCATCTGGCCAAAATAGCTACAAATAGAAAACAGATAAGAAAGGATAAAAACACCTAGATAAAACTGAGAATGGTCTCCATGCATGACATTTTAAGAACAGCCTGGAAGAATTTCAACAGCGAAGGAAGTTCTGAGTGACTCAATGAGAAAACAATCAGCAAGGACATCAGAAACCAAACATAGGCAGCAGATGTCCAGATACCACGCTCAGAACATAAGAAACATAGTTACCTTGAGATTATCCTATTAGAGACAAACATGACCTCATAGATGCCACTAGGAGTTGGCAGATGGAATGGATCCACGGGAACACGGCAACAGAAGGATGAGATGTGCACAAAGGATCTGCTAGGAACATCCCTGCAGGGCAGCACTGTAGGCTGGGGCAACAGCAGATTCAGAGGAGTCCCCAACACTTGGATGAAGATGAAAAGAAAGAGGAATGGAAGTGATGTTTCTGTGGAAGCAGAGATGAACCACATGGAGGAAAACCACAAAGCTGGCACAACACATATGAATAGTGAGGATAAAATTTGGCTGATTCATTCTGATAAAAGCAGTTTTTTACTTGCCTTTCCAATACTGTTATGTCCTAGAAGGTAAAGGAAGGGATAAAATAAGTGCACTCCTATTGATTTTTATCAGTGTGAAGAAGGATTGGAGAACTTG
>PVJX010001541.1:41848-100873 GCA_004027295.1 Dolichotis patagonum
AAAGGAGAGGGAGAGGGAGAAAGAGGAAGAGGAAGAGGAGGTGGAGAAGAAGAAGGAGGAGAAGGAGGAGGAGGAGGAAGACAAATGGGAAAAAAGAAGAAGAAGACAGTACCAGGTTGTGTTCAGAAAAATGACTCTGGGAAATTTCAATGATAAGAAAAAAGATGAGGAAAGTGTAAGGTTTTTAGAGAAACCTGAGTAATAGTACAGCTAGGATACAGAGCAAGCACTCAACAGCATGGAAGGCAAATGATAACTCTAAGAGGAGCAGAGAGCACCATAAAGAACAGCAAGAAGGCTAAAATTCTACAAGAATCAAAACACACAAAAGTTAGAAGGACCAGAGACAATATTATGGGGCCAAGAGGTTTATAATAATGAGTATCATTGTTCTTTATAATGATTACAGGGTTAGCTCATAACGAATATACCATTTTATGATATTTAAGAACAGGCAAAACTAATCCCTTCAAAAGGATTAGTTTCTATGAAGGTAGAAATCGTAATAGCAGTTGCCAGGAAAGTTAGGGAGCAGTGATAGAATGGAAAGGGACACCAATGAACTTCCTGGAATGATGACATACTCTATTTTTCAACTAGGGTATCGGTTACACGGGTATATACATTTGTCAAAACTCATCAAACTGTCACCGTATGTAATTACATCTCCATAAAAATACAAAACTAACATGTAAATCTGGGCAATGATAAGGAAAAAATGACTTTTCTCCCATAACAACAGTAAATAAATGAAGTCCATGTATATAGTCAAGGAATCCGAGGAAACTAGAATCTCAAGAGTTTGACATTAGACTGCTCTCGAGGTAGGTTTAGGAAATATAAGTCTGAGCAACCCCTGCAAGTTCACTTCCTCCTATTGGCAAAGTCTTCCATACTACAGGGAGGGTACGTTACCATTTCCATCTTGGTTACACTGGAACCAGGTGCCAACAATTTTCAAACTTTTGTACACCTAAATATCGCCATATGTACTTGTTAAAACTATAGATCCAGAGTTCTGATGTAATAGATATGGGTTAATGTCCAGGACTCCGCGTTTCACTGGACATCCCTTGCGAGGCTGAGGTAAGTAATCCATGAATCTACAGTTTGAAAAATACTCATCGATCTATCATAAAACCATCACCTACTTGCTCTAATTTCATGCCCTCCAGTCAACTTCCTGATATTAAAGCTTTTTTCCAAGACTTCACAGACAAAATATGTTGCTTGTGTTACCATGTATTCCAGCCCATGTGACAGGACTCTTTCTCACTTTAAATAGTAAATAGTAGTAGGCTAAGTATGTGACTGATTAGCTTGTTAAATATTGCAAGTGGTTAAAATGCGATACAGAAAAATCATATCTCTGGGCTTATGAGGGGCAAATTCATAGGAATATTTCCAAAATATGACCTCTTTAAAAAATTCTAAACCAAAAATAATAGTTCCACATTTTCAATATACTGAAATTTACAATAAACATAATACTCTAATTTTACACTTAATTCAGTATTTTTAAATATGTCTTATAGTATATTTTTCTGATTAGAAATTAGTGATGATTATTGAAACTCTGAAAAAATGGGAACTTTTTTTAATCAATTACTATTGGCTAACCATGAAATACATTCTCATCTTTTTCTTCAAGTCATTTTTCTATGAGCACTATGTATGTGTATTTATTGTGATGGTAGTTATTTATTGTGAAGGTAGTTTATTTCCTTATAAAACTGGGATCATGCTGTATCAGCATCCCTAACATGACATTATATCATATGTTAACAGTATTAGCTCTTTGACTGTATTTTTCTTAACAGCAATTACCACCTGACACAATATTTTTGTTTATTTTCTATTCTCTGTCAGATGTGTGCTCCAGAAAAACAAGGCTTTTATTATGAAAACCGGCTCTTACAACATTGCACATATTAGTCACCAACAAAGGTTTGCTAAATAAACAAATGAGTGGATGGCTTTGCATTGTATCAGTAAATATGTTTCAAAATCATGATTTACTCTGATTAACCAACTCTATCAAATGCATATAACATAATTTATTGAATCATTCTTTTATCTTTTTTTTTCTTTTTTCAGTACCAGGGGTTAAAGTCACAACCTCGCACTTGCCAGGAAGGCACTTATGCCACTGAGCCAAACACCCAGCTCTTAGAATCATTCTTTTTTTTTTTTTTTTGTACCGGGGATTTGAACTTACAACCTCGTGCTTGACAGGCAGGCACTTATGCTGCTGAGCTAAATCCCTGGCCCTGAATCATTCTTTTCAATTTGGAACAGTAGTGCTATTTCTATCCTCCTATTTCTATTATCATGATGAATAAGTCTTGTTTATAAAACAGAGTTCATGTTTGTTAATATTTCCTCAGGATTAATTCCTAGAAGCAGAGGTACTATGTCAAAAATTAAACCATAAAGAGCTTTTCACATATTGCCAAACATCTTTCAGGACTATCACCAATTTATGTCTATAAGAAGTGTACAAAAATCATCTCTTTGCATCTTTACTAACATTGAGTATTGTCATTTTGAAAAAGAAATCTGAGCAAATCACACACTATATCCTTTTATACTTGAGCTGATTAATGAGATAATAATAAAGAGCACTTTGGGGAGCAGCTGAAGTTAGAGATGGATCACCTGTGTAAGGCCAGCTCCAGAAACAGGGAGAGGCTGAGGTGAGCCACAGCTCCTGGAACAGGAGGTACCCAGCCATCCAGGCAAACAGGTTGCTAGGCAGCGGGGTTGAAATTGACATCAACCTCCAGAGAGCATAAATAAAGGCCCCTCAGTGGTTGGGCAGCTCCTTTCCTCCCATCAGGCGAGGAGGCGCCTCCTGACCTCAGCTTTCTGTATTCTGCCTCTTGCCTTCATTTCTTCATCCTGCCCTTAGCAATTTCAAGAGCTGCGCTGTACTTGGCATATTATATGTTCTCTATAAATGTCATTGCACATTTTCCATTTTATTACTTGCTTTATTTATGACAGTTTTAAGTAAACGCATTACAGATTTTTTGTTATTAATCTTATACTTTTTAATTTACTCCATGTTTTGCTCTCAGGAATCTATTTCTCATCTTGAGATGAAATACATATTTACTTCATCTTCTTGCTAATTGTTTAAAAGTTTAATTTTTTATGTATCCCTTCATTTCTATGGAATATACTTTAGTGTATATTATAAAATGTAACCCTAACTTTATTTTTCTTTTTTGTTAATCTATGGTTTTAGTGTAATTTATTGAGTAATCTTCTTTTATCTCATGTTTTCACTTATATCAGTTTTGGATACTAGTGAATAGAGTGCTTTTTCTTTCTTCCTTTTTTTTTTTTTGTACAAGGACTTGAACTCAGGACCTTGTACTTGCCAGGCAGATGCTTGTGCTCCCAGCCCTAGAATGCTTTTTGTTAATGTGTGTGTATTGAACCAATTGTATTTTCATTTGTCTGTTCCTGCCTGTATAACTTATATGTTGTCTAGTATAGCGCTCAACTTTTTTAGTTTTATTTCTGTCTCCTCTATTAACTAGAGATACGAATATAACTGTTTGTTTTTGTCTTCATTTTAATTTTTGTCTATATTTGTCAGGAAGTTAGCTAGAACATTAACCCTCTCCACAACTGGCCCAATTTCTGCATCAGAAACTTGCTATTATTGAAGCAGTCATTCTTTTCTCATTAGTTTGAAACATCGCATTTCCCATCTTCCGTTTCCATGGTATGGTGTGAAAACCTGAAAACTCTGGGATCAGGTAATAGCCATTCATCCTCTGCTAAACTCTGCCATAGTTTTCTACAAGGCTGCAAATGAATTGAAACAGTGGCCTTTAGCACATGGCAAATGGTATATAAGGTGACAGTTGTCACTGCTGTGCTAGCTAGAAGATCTTCCCCTTACAGTTTTTGCTTTATTTGGTGGGGGAAGAAAACTCAGTAAAACTCAACCTCTGCTTTTTGTTGTTATTGTTGTTGTTGTTCTTGTCTTGGTACCAGGGGTTGAACCCACGACTGCATGTTTGCAAGGCAAGTGCTTATGCCACTGAGCTAAATCCCCAGCCCCAATCTCTGCTTTTTGAATGTCTCCAGCTACTCACCTCCCAAGAGGTAGGCTGAAATTCCCTCAGGTAAGATCAGTGTAGTTTTCCAAAGTCATTGCTTCACAGTGTCTTCTACTCTCACCTCTTAACATGGCCAAACATTCCAGCCTGCGTCTTTGGGGTAATACGGATTCTCAGAAATGACTATGGAGCCAGGAGTGGTGGCCCACACTGGTAATCCCAGCACTCTGGGAGACTGAGGCAGGAGGATCACTGGGTTCAAGGCCAGCCTGAACTACAGAGTGAGACCCTGTCTCAAAAAAAAAAGTGACTAGGGATATGACATGCTATCACAGGGACCTTGAGGGGGAAAGTGCCGCAAACCCCTCACCATCCAGTTTAGGAGCCAGCTGTGCAGACACCTGACTTACCAAGTACACCTAACAAAGAGACAGCAATTCCTCACATCCTTCAGTCCCTCCCCACACCACCACGTGCAACTGCAGGCTGCATCCGGGCCCTCCTGGCAGCAGTGCCATAGTTCTAAGAACAGAATTTTCTTCCTTGAACTCACATAGGACAATCAACCTGGTTTTTGTTTTCCCTTGTTAGTCCACTTCCACTTTATAACTTCTAGAATTATGGGTATGTAACAATCCTCCCAAAGCCTCAGTGGTTTGTAACAACAACTTATTATTACTTCATGATCTTAGGTACTGACTGAGTTTAGCTGAATGGTTCTTCTGGCCAACTGTGTGTCTGTTGTGTCGTTACAGTCTGGTGGCAGCTGGGCCACAGTGTTCAGTGTCTTCATTGCATGAAGTCATCCGGATGACCCCTCCCCTCATACCTTCAAGGCTTCGCCACACAACCTCCCTGCCCCATTCAGAGGTATCTTGTCAACCCAGCACTCTGTGCGTGGCCCTTCTCTGCAGCGTGTTAACTAGACTTCCAACAAGGTGGCCTGCTTTCAGGAGTGAAAAAATGCATCAGCCTTCAGCATGGCCTTGCTCTCCCCACATTCTATGGACTAAAGCCCAACCTCAATATGGGTGAGAACCACCGCACAGAGACAGGTAGCAACAAGCATGATTCGGTGGGACCCATGCTGGGTAACTAGCAGATCATTTTGCTGTGTTTTCCACAACTGTTATATTTTTTGGTTGTTGTCATTGCTAACTTAATCAACTCAAAAAGATTTACAAGAGAGAAAAAATGGCAAATATATACTTATAATTCACCATCTGAATGTGAAATTCACATATTTTTTGGCAATGGCCATATAAATTATTTTTGGTATTTGTGTCATTCCCTTTTCACACGTGTGAAATTCATAATGTAACTTTTTATTTTTTGTCTTTTTGAAATGGGGTCTTGCTAGGTAGTTCAGACTGGCCTCAAGCTCACTTTGTAGCCCAGGATGGTCTCAAACTTGCAAATCCTCCTGCCTCAGCCTCCCGAGTGCTGGGATTACAGGTGTGTGCCACCATGCCCAGCAATAATATAATATTTATAATGTGTTGCAAGGTTTCTTTATTGTTCAATCCTGTCACTATCATTTAATTGAATAACTTTTTCATTCACAATGAAATCTCTTAGAATAAAAATACATTTAACTTCTTAATTTGTTAAATATTTAAATGTATCTGTTATGTACTAAGCCCTATGATCAAGATGCTATTTCTTTAATGTTTTTAATTTGATTCAATTGTAAATAGCCACAAAGCATTTTTTTGTGTGTGTGCTAGAAATTGAACTCAGGACCCTGTGCTCGTCAGGCAGGTGCTGTGCTGCTGAGCTATATTCCCGGCCCTTCATTTCTTTAATGTGAAACTGCATTGCCTTTCATTAACTGCATGGAACTGTAAGGGTTATAAAAGATTCTAAACCAGGAGTGGTGGTGCTCACCTGTAATCCCTCAACTTGGGAGGCTGAGACAGGAAGATAGAGAGCATCTCAGTGAGACTGCCTCAAAAAACCAAAAAATAAATTAGTAATTAAATAAGATTATAGAACACAGTGCTCATCTCAAGAAACCCTGCAATATGGGGATAAACAAATACAATCATAATAAACACATATTATCCACAAGCAAAAGAACAAAGTTAGATCTTTATCTAGCAACATAGACAAAACAAAGCTGGACCTTAGCTGAACATGTACAAAAATTAACTCATGGTGGCCAAGACCTAAAACTCTAAAACTAAACTATGCTTTTGGATTTTATAAGGATTTCTTAGATGTGAATAAGCAATATAAGCAACAGAATACAAAGCTAGAAAAAGTGTACTTCATCCAAAGTTTTAAGATGTATGCCTCGAAGAACACTATCCAAACAAAAAAACAACTCAAACAATGGAAGAAAATAACTGTCAATCACATATGTGATAAGGGAATAACTTCAAGATACAGAAAGGTTATAAAACTTGACAGCAAAAGCAACCCATTAAAAGAATAGGCAAAGCACTTAAACAGACATTCTTCTAAAGAACATAGACAAATGGCCAGTAAGCACATAAGAAGATGCTCAACAGGGGAATTAATACAAATCAAAACTACAATGAGATACCACGTCATTAAACAAGAAGTGATGGTGAAGATGTAGAGAAGTTGGAACACTTAATGTGTATGATTCTGTAGCCCCTATGGAAAACAGTGTGGTAGTTGCTCACAAAATTAAACATAGATTTACTATTTGGTTCACAAATTCCACTTCTAGGTATACTGAAAATCTAGAGCTCTGAACAGATATCTGTATACCTATATTCACAGTATCATTAATACCCAAAAAATAAAAACAACCCAAATATCCATCAACAGATGAATAAACAAAATGATATGCATGACATTCAGTCTTGAAAAGGAAGAAAATTCCAATATATACTACAGCATTAGATGAATCTTAAAGCTATGCTAAGTGAAATAATCCAGGTACCAAATGATAAATAGTGCATGGTTTCATTTATATGAGGTACTTAAATAAGTCAAATTCACAGAGACAGAAAGTAGAACATTGTTTACCCAAGCTGAGGAGAGGGAAAATGAGGAGGCAAAATGAAAATAACATTTAAGAACACATAAAACAGAAAGTGATAAATGCTGTAAGAAACGCACAAATAATATTTTCCCTAGGATTTTCCATGCTGTATCTAAAATTTCAACCCTATTCCCAGCGTGCTGGCCCATGCCTGTAACCCCATTACTCAGGAGGCTGAGAGGTAAGACCAGGACTATGAGTTCAAGCCCAGGCTGAGCTACCAAGTGCATTCTAGGGGTGAAACCTGTCTCGGAAATAAATAAATAAATTCAATCCTTTTCCTGTCCTAGCATTTCTTATTTCCTATATTTGCTTTCTTTGTTTCTTAAGATTTATCACTGGTAGGCCATGAATTTAATTTTGTTTTTATTATCCACTTTCTTGTTTAGAATGTAAACACCATAAAAATACAAAGTTTCTCCTAATTCACTTATTGTTTTATGGTAGTGAAAGTGAAACATAATAAACTCTCAAATATATATATTTGAGAATATTTTTAGATGGGGACTCACTCTGCAGTACAGGCTGGCCTTAAACTGACTATGTAGCCTCCACTGGCCTGGAACTCCAAATCCCCCTGCCTCAGCCTCCCAAGTGCTGGGGCTATAAGCATGTGCCACCACACCCAGCATTTCTCAAATATTTTTGCATGAGTGGATAAAATACCTCCGGAACTGAGAGGAAGGGAAAATGACTTTGTGAGTAATTAAAAGAAATCTTCAAAGAGAAGTAAGTTTATCATTGCTATTTTGTTTTTGTTTTTGCTAGATTCTTTGTTCCTGTTTTTCTCTTGTCTTCTTTTGTGATAAGATTTTCTGCAGTGGCATGCTTTGATTCCTTTCCATTTATCTGTTGTATATCTAGGGTTTTGCTTTGTAGTTACCAACAGGCTATTATAAAATATCTTGTAATTTTGCTAGTCTACTACAAGCTAATAACAACTTAACTTTGATCTAATAAGAAAGCTCTGTAATTATACACTCTCCATTCTGTGTTTGTGGTCTCACACTTTATCACTTTTTATTCTGAGTATCTGTTACCAAATTAAGTGTTGTCATTTTTAATACTTTTTCAAATTTTTTACTAGAGTTGTGGGTGACTTATACATCAATATTATGGTATTATTCTGAATTCTATACATTTACTTTTACCAATGAGTTTTACACAATTGTCCTTCAGTGTCCACAAAGTACGGTTCTAGGACCCTTTTGTAGATACTAAAATTTGCAGACATTCAAGTCCTTTATATGAAATGTTAAGGTATTTGCAGATAACCTGTATGTGACTCCTGATATACTTTAAGCACTAGATGACTTGCAATCCTTACTGTAATGTGGTTGCTAGGTAAACAGTTGTTACACTGTATTGTTTAGAAAATAGTAACTAGAAGAATCTGTATTGTTCAGTACAGACACAAGTTTTTCCCCAATTTATTTGATACACAGCTAGTTGAATCTATGCATGTAGAAGCCTTAAATATTGTATTAGTCACCTTTTCATTGCTGGGACAAAAATGCCTAATATATACCAAGGAGAAAGGGCTTATTTTGGCTCACACAGTAAGGGGTTGCAGCCCGTGGTCAGCCGGCTCCAAGGAGGAAGCATCAAAACAGAAAGATGTGGTGAAGAAAAGCCACTCATCTTGTGGTAGCCAGGAAGCAGAACCAAAGGAAAAGAGCTGGAGACACTAATTCGGTCTTTCAGGTTGGCCCCTAATGACCTACTTGCTTCAGACTGGGCTCTCTTCCTAATACCACATTCAGCCATGAAATCATCAATGGATTAATACATGCATAAGGTATGCATTAATACATGCCACCTCTAAATTCATGCATTAATACATGCCACCTCTAAATTCATGCATTAATACATGCCACCTCTAAATTCATGCATTAATACATGCCACCTCTAAATTCATGAGCATTTTAGAGGACACTTTTGATCTAAACCATACGATGACGAAGGACTGGCTGTACTTTCAGATTCCCATATTACATATAAGAGGCCTTTTGTTTCTCAAGGATTCCTTGTAGTGTTTTTTATAAAGTATGTCTTTTATTGAAGAAATCTCATAGCTTTTGTTCATCTAGGAAAGTATTTCTATCTCATTTGCACTTGATCTTAGCCAAAAGGCTGAGAAGCAATTTTTCTCTCTCATTTGAAGAGCAGTTTTGCTAGGTAGTCTTGTTTGATATGGTTTTTTGTTTTTCTTTTCGACACTTTGAATATATCACTTTTAATTTCAGTTTTTCCTGACCTGTCAGGTTTCTGCTGAGAAATTTACTGATGTCTTTATTGAGTTCACCTTGTATATGATATGCTTCGTATAAAAATTGAATGCACTTGTAATGATTTATAGGATTTGAACTTTGAGAGGCAAGAGTGATCTCATCAGATTGATGGGAAAGAAAGAAAGAGAGAAAGAAAGAAAAAAGAAAGAAAGAGAAAGAAAGAAAGAAAGAAAGAAAGAAAGGAGAGAGAAAGAAAGAAAGAAAGAGAAAAAGAGAGAAAGTAAGCTATACTCTGTGTTTCTAATGAATGCATACTGACACAGAAATTTGAATAGAATTTTGATAGAATCTAAATTTTTGTTTTTGAGACAGGGTCTCACTATGCAGTTCAGGCTGGCCTTGAGCTCACTTTATAGCCCAAACTGGTCTTGAACTCACAAGGCTCCTCCTGCCTCAGGCTCCGGAGTGCTTGGGATTATAGGGGTGCACCACCACGCCTCACTTTTATTAAATTTAAAATATGCATCCTATATGACTCAGCAGTCTTCTTGTATCACTCATGGAGAAATTCTTGGACATGTGCACAGAGGAAAAAAAATGTGGCAGAAAAAGACTAAGTAACTTGACGAAGACTGCTTATAATTGACATGAGGGTTACAAGTTAACAAGTAAGGCATTTAGAGAAGGATCTGATCCATAATAAACATTACACAAACATCCGCTCATAGTGTTTATTGACTAGTTGTCTTTTTTCTTTGAAGTTTCTGTATAATGATTTTGCCTTTTCCCAAACTGCCTTTAATGCGTTTGTTTGTTTGTTCATTTAGACTAGGTCTCACTCAAGACTGGCACTGAACTCACTATGTAGTCTAGGCTGGCCTTGAACTCATGGATATCCTCCTGGCTCAGCCTCCCGAGAACTGAGATTAGAGGTGTGTGCCACTACACCCACCATTGCTTTTATTTTCAATCTGCATGAATAATATGCATTAAAAATATACTGTATTTGTCATATGTTGGAAATAATTTTCAGTTTGTTTCTTGATTTTCTATTTACAATCTTATTTAATAAAAAGATACTGAGATTTTTATATGGGCATCTCCATTATGGACATTTTCAGTATGTCCAGAATTTATATCATTCTATACCTATATACCTTTTTTGTATTAGTTTCCTACATGTGCTATAATCAATTGCCTCAAGCTGATGGACTAAAACAACAGAAATTTATTGTTTCACAATTCCGGAGGCTAGAAGTTGTTGGGGATCACCAATTCACAATGGCTAATTTTGCATATTTCCCTATGGGAAAAGAGAAAGGATTGGGATTATTGGTACCACCCATTTGAGATTTCCCATTGACTCTTCTAAGCATGAAATCATCTATGCCTTCTTGAGTCATCTCAGGACTATACTCCAGGTCAAAATACCTCTAAACATAACATTATCTATGCCCTCTTGGGTCTGAGTCTTCTGATGAATTGTAATCCTTTACTAGCCCCACCTATCACTGTGTACATCTAATAAATAGTGGCTGCTTTGGGACTGGAGTAGACCAATCCAGAGACATTGACTTCTCGGCCATGGTTGGAATACTATACTTGTCTTTATTTTTTATTTTTGTCATTGCATTTTTAAGACAGACAATTGGGACGCTTGGTCAGGTTCTTGACATTGACAATCAAGATTCTTGGCTAGGTTCCTGATAAGAAGTCATAAATCAAAATGTTAGGAGTGACAACTCTCTCAGAAGGCTCTTTGGGAGGATACTTTGTTGTCTCTTCCCAGTTCATGAAAGGTGCTAACAATTCTTGGAGTTCCTTGGGTTGTGGCAACATCACTCCAATTTCTGTCTCCATTGTCATGTGACATTCTCCTGTGTGTGTGTCCAGATTTCCTTCTCATTATCAGGAGACTGTTCACCAGATTACAGCCCACTCTTTACCTAGTATGACCTCACCTGAGCCTGCCTGCATCTTAAGGACCCTATTTCCAAATACAGTCATATTCACAAGTACTGGAGCTTAGGACTTGAACATCATCTTCTGGGCAGACATAATGCAACACAGAATGATTTTTAAATACCCAGTGAATTATCCCAGCACTAAAACTCATCCCCATGAAAGACTGGTAAAATTTCATTTTAACATCACATTCTATACGAAATGAATGCAGGTGAGGAGCTCTTTTAGGGTATCTTATTTGACTCTTTGCTTATCTTTCCATTCTTGTGCCAGTCTGAGATAGATAAATCTTTTTTCTCAAATCCATTTTATTTCAAATAGAAAAAAAATATCAAAACACACCCATCAGGGAGCAAAAATGGTACATACGTTGCGCATTGTTATCCCCAGATCATTCACCCAGAGCACAAGACATCTGCATTCAATTGTCTGTAACAGTACCAGCACAGCACAAATCTTTCTCTTCAATGACCTCAGAAAAACCATAGGATAACTATCTTAACTATCATATATATATATATATATATATATATATATATATATATATACATATATATACATATATACATATGTTGTTTCTTTTACCTTCTCACATTAGTAAGACAACATGATATTTCCACATGTGTATCTGATTTATTTCACTTATGAGGATGGCTGAGTAGTACTCCATTGCATAAAAATACCACCTCTTTTTTATCCATTGCTTAGTTGATGGACATTTTCCCAAGATCTACTATTACAAATTGTGCTGCTATAAACATGGGTGCAAATATATAGCAATGGTATGATGTTTTTAATTCTTTGGAGAAAATACCCAGAAGGAGAACAGCTGGGTTGAAAGTGAACCCTAGCCCTAGTTTTTTGAGGAATCTCCACACTCATTTCCAAAGTGGTTGTGCCAGTCTACACTCCCATCAACAGTGGAAAAGGGTTCCTTTTTGCCCAGCATTTGTTATTAGTTGATTTCTTGATAATAGCCATTCTTTCTGGGGTGAGGCAGAATCTCAGTGTTGTTTTAATTTGCAGAGAGAGATATCTTTAAGTAGTTTATAATTTTGACAACTAATTGAATGTGAAGTTGTTTTGAAATGTCATAGGATGCACCAATATGACCAATGTATTTTCAGTCTGCCAAAAATCTGTACTCCAACCAGCAGAATCTTCTGTATTTCTGACTTTCTCATAACAATTGGTTTTCCCTTGAAAGCTACAAGGAAGATAAAGTGGTACAATTTCCACTATGTTTACAAGTGCATCCCTGTATTTTCTTGGTTTTACTTTGAACAGATCACAATTTGAGTTATATACTTTTACAATAAGTTAGAATTCCAATGAGAAACCAAAGAAAAGAGACAGATTGGGAATGAAATGAAAACCAGAAACTATAAAATCAATATCACTTAACAATGTAGAAAAAGTAGATATATTTATTATTGGAGCAATTATCATCTAAACATTCATACTTTTAGCCCTGGGGCTCCTCCTACTAATATAACACTTCTACAAAACTTAGGCAATCTCATATTGCAAAAATACAAATAGTAAGTATGAGTTCATGAAAAAAGAATCTATACTTTCAATTTAAAATTCTAAACAATTCTTTTTCTTGTCTTTTTGAGACAGGGTCTCGCTATGCAGTTCAGGCTGACCTTGAGCTCACTTTGTAGCCCAGAGTGATCTTGAACGCGCAAGGATTCGCTTGCCTCAGCCTCCTGAGTGCTGGCATCACAGGCGTGCACCACCACGCCCGGCAAGTTCTAAAAATTTTTAATGCTCTAAATAAAGTTTTTTTTGAGGAACACTGCAGAATCATAATTTGTTCAGCATTTCTTTTATGAGAAAATAATGTTCTAATTCTAATTCAACTTTTAGCTCATTTGGTCAATATGTAGATTCCATAACGAGCTGTGAAGACAGACACTGAGAAAGTGAAAACACAATGCTTCCCCGTTTCTGCCGTCCACCCCACCCAGAATCGGTCAAACTCCACCATCATCTTCAACCCCAGCACAGCACAGATCTGTCACAAGTTGTTTTCTTCTGCTGAGCCCCTCAGGGCAGAGATTCAGAAGTATCTGCTAAAGGGCCTGACTGATGACATCCCAATAGACGCTGAAGAATAAACAACAATAAATGAACAAATACACACGATTTCAATGAAAGACCAGCTATAAATCTAACTCCAGAGATAAGACAGATATACTTCAAATAAATCATACAGTAAAAGTAACTTTAACTGGAAGTGAGAAAATCTGGAATGAGAAAAAAAATATTGAGTTGTGGACTCAATATTTTGCTAAACTGGGCTTTAGCAAAAGATCTGTTTCACAATCTATTGATAAGAATTTCTCTACTCTCTCTTGCAACACTGATGAGAAAATCAGTTCAAATAAGAAAAAGGAATGCTGAGTTGTGTAAACAGAGGCTGTTTAAACATAAAAACTGTGAATGCCAGGCCTTTGCCCCACTAACTTGCTGGCTGCATCATGAAACTAATTTTCCAAGCCATAGGTAAGTAAACTAAAAAGAAAGAAAGAAAGAAAGAAAGAAAGAAAGAAAGAAAGAAAGAAAGAAAGAAAGAAAAAGAAAGAAAGCCGACCCTGTTGTTTTATGGATACTCATATAGAATGGACAAGTTTAGGTGCGTGTAAGAATTGAAGTCCTACAACTTTACGTGTGAACACATGACTTCCCCCAAATTGTAATTTTTACAAAAAAGTATAACCTGACCACTTTTGATATCAAAAACTCTAGTTTTAATATACAACAATATCACCTTGTTTCAATTTGCCTCTTTTGGCGTGTGGTCTAGAGAGGCAGGAGAAACTGCTACTTTCAAAGTTTTTGTTATTAATTGAGTTCTTCATCTGTTCCAGGCACACTTCTTGGTGTTTAAAGAATGTTGAATGAAAAAAAATGGCAAAGATCCCTGTTTTCTAGCAATAGAGATGACAATAAACAATACGTATAGAAAATACATTATGTACAGCAACTGGCTCCACCCAGAGGAATTCAGGCGCCTGGTCCCTTCCCTTAAACCACAGGACGGAAACTAGCACAGGAAGAATCCGGAACGCAGCAACCGGATCTTCGGGAGGAATTCAAGTGGACTGGCCCCTCCCACTCCACTACAGGACCAGGACACCCAAGGACACCAGAAACACAGTAAGACCCTAACTAGGGTGCACACGAAAAGACAAGCAAGATGGAGAAGTCCAAAATACAAGCCAACAGGTGGTAAGTTAGGTGAACCAGTGTTGGGTAGGGTCAAAGACACATGGAATGGAAGCAGGTGGGTGGGGCCACCTCCCTTTTTTAAACTGAATTTTGTTCTATTTTATCTTGTTGCATTTTTGCTTTTATCTTATTTTCTTTTCCTTTTTCTTTTATCTTAATCTTTTTCTTTCTTTTGTTCTCTCTTTTATAAACTGCTATGGAGACACCCAGCCACAGAAAACTAATCCCATTCCCCAAAACCAGAGACTAAGTTCAGTTCATTTTTTCTTTTCTATCCCCTTCTCTAGTTTCCCAAATCTTGGGTGATCATTCTTTGTCCTCCATCCTTGCTTCTACTTCCTTTCCATTATCTTTGTTTTATATACTCTCCTCCCTAAATTTCCCCACCTCAGGGTAAAACTACTCTATCAAGCAGAAACACTTTGAATACAAACTCCTAATTTATGATCAATTATGTTATATAACTATAGACTTTGCTTCTATGGTCTAAAGTACAAAATCAATAGTTACCAGTTTGTCTGTTTCTAAATTGTGCTCGAAGCTATTGTTATCACTAAATTGTACTACTTTAGCAAGGATGTCACATCTGTTGGAATCGGTCATTCTCCCCTCCGTAACAATACTGGAAGCTCTGGGGTAATAACCTCACCACAGCCCTATACCAAAGGACTGGGGACTGAGCCAAACAGATACCAACATCCCACTCTTAATTAATTGGGCAAGTAGGATCTTGGGACATACATAAAACAGAACCTCCTAAACACAGAAGACATCCCTGAAGAACAGACTTTTCTTAGAGAGGCTTTAATGCTAGTGATATAGATATCTACTACAAAAACTCACATGGATCATCACAGAAAACAAAATAAAAATTTTTTTGGAATAGAAAACGGCAAGACGAAGAAGTAACAAGTAATCTCAGACCTCCCAGAACAAGTCCAGGAAATACCAACATAGAAGACAATGGATAACACACCTGAAATTTCTAAAGTGACAACAAAAGAAGTAAAGAAATAAATTCATATAAAAGCTCAACAGAAAATGGGAATAGATGATCTTTATCTCAAACTAATAAAAGCCATTTACAACAAAGCAACAGCCAACATCATACTAAATGGGCAAAAATTGAATATTATCTCTCTAAAATCAGGAACAAGACAAGGATGTCCACAGTCTCCACTCTTTTTCAACATAATCCTGGAAACTTTAGCTGGAGCAATTAGACGAAAGAAAGAAAAGGAATAAAGATAGTAAAGGAAGACATTACACTGTTCTCATTTGTAGATGATATGGTACTCTACATAGAAGACCCCAAGAACTCCACCAAAAGACAGCTAGATTTAATAAGCAAATTCAGTAAAATCATTGGCAACAAAGTCAACACTCAAAAATCAATAGCCTCCCTGTACACAAATAACAAATTCACTGAGAGAGAAATCAGGGCAACAACATCTATTACAATAACATCCAAAAAATGAAATACCTAGAAATCACTCTAATGAAGGATATAAAAGACCTCTATATTGAGAACTACAGTATTCTGGAAAAGGAAATTGAAGAGGATATTAGAAAATGGAGAGATATCCCAAGCTTTTGGGTACGAAGAACCAATATAGTGAAAATGGCCATGATTCCAAAACTGTTATAAAGATTCAGTGCAATCCCAATCAAAATTCCAATAGCATAATCTCACAGAATTAGAGAAAACAATCTGAAAATTCATCTGGAACCAGAAAAGGCAGAATAGCAAAGGCATTCCTGGGCAATAAAGACAAGACAGGGGGCATCACAATCCCTGACTTGAATCTATACTATAAAGCTACTGTGATAAAAACAGCATTGTATTGGAAAAAAAAAAAAAACCAGACCTGAAGATTAATGGAACATATTAGAAGATATATGAACAACTCCAGACACACTAAGCCATCTTATATTTGACAAAGGTGCAAAATACAATCACTGGAAGAAAGATAGCCTCTTTAACAAATGGTGCTGGAAAAAACTGGGTCTACGTATGCCAAAGTTTAAAACTGGACCCATATCTTTCACCATGTATTAAGCTAAAATTGTAATGGATCAAAGATCTTAATATTAAAACAGAAACATTAAATCTGGTAGAAGATAGAGTAGGTAAAATTCTCAAAGACATTTATGTAGACCAGAACTTCTATGTTCTCTTGTGATAACAAAGAATCAGTAAGTGGGATCTCACCCTATTGAAAAGCTTTGCACAGCAAGAGAAACCACCAATAGAGTGAAGAGACAACCCACAATGTGGGCGAAAATGTTTGCCAGCTGTTCCTCAGACAAAGGATTACTATCAAGAACATATAAAGAACTCAAAAAATCAGTCCTCCTATTTTTAAATACCCAATCCAAAAATGGGCATCTGAGATGAATACATACTTCTCAGATGAAGAAATACAAACAGCAAATAAATATATGAAAAAATGTTCAACATTGTTGGTCATTTGACAGATGAAAATTAAAACACTGAGAGTCCCCGTCACCTCAGAAAGAATGGCTATTATTAAGAAATCAAACAATAACAAATGCTGGAGTGGTTGTGGGAGAAAAGGAACCCTTTTCCACTGTTGATGGGACTGCAGACTGGGGTAACCACCTGGAAATCATTGTGGAGATTCCTCAAAATCTAGGATTGGAGGTCCCATTTGACCTAGCTATTCCCCTTGTGAGTATCTCCCCAGATGAATTAAAAAATCATACGATGGTGATATATGTGCACCCATGTTCATAGCTGCACAATTTGTAATAGGAGATCTTGGAAACAACCTAAGTGCCCATCAACTGAGGAATGGATAAAAAAAGATGTGGTAGTTTTGTACAGTGGAATACTACTCAGCCATGAAGAAGGATAAACTGCAGACCTTTTATAAGTAAATGGATGCAACTTGAGATCATACTCATAAGTAAAATAAATCAGACACACATCTGTAAACTCATGTTGTTTCACTAGTGTGAGAAGCTGAAAGAAACAACTTTATGAGCCAGGTGTGGTGGTACATGCCTGTAATCTCAATACTTCGGAGGCAGAGGGAGGAGGATCGCTGCAAGTTTGAGGCCAGCCTGAGCTACAAAGTGAGTTGAAGGCCAGCCTGAACTACATAGGAAAACACTGTCTTTAAAAAAATTATGTACACAGGGCTGGGGATTTATCTCAGTGGCTTAAGTGCCTGCCTGGCAAGCGCAAGGTCGTGAGTTCGATCCCTGGTACCAAAAAAAAAAAATTATGTACATGTATATGTATATGTATATTTATAGGCATATAAAAAGGATAGTTAAGATAGTTATACTACTGATTCTTCTGAGGTTATTGAAGAGAAAGATTTGTGCTGGTATTGTTTGGACAACTGAATGCAAATGTCTTGTGCTCTGAATGAATGACTTGGGGATGAAAATGTGCAATGCATGTACCATTGTTGTCCACTGATTGACATGCTTTGAATTCTTTGGCCTTTTTTTAAATACAAGAGATTTGAATGAGTGAATGAATAAATAAATAGGAACAAATCCATGAGGTTATTGAGGAAATCAGATCAGAAATAATCTCTCAGGTTAAAAAAAAGAAATGACAACCATAAGTGAAGAAATTGTACAGCATATCTAGAGAAGACATAGATTTAAAAAATAGAGAAGCACAGGAAAATGATGGAAATCTTGAATGAACAATATAGGGAATAAACACAATGCATGCAGCATTCAAAGGGATATCCAAGGGATTAAAAATTCTGTTGAAAGCTGGTAAACCTGCTTAACAAAACTTAAGATAGATCTTTAGACCTTGAAGACAGGACCATGGCTGAAATCATGATAGGAAAATCCTCTTAAAAATAGCAAAGGGCCAGGAAATAACAATTCAACAACTTCAAGACAATGCCAAGAAAAGCAATATAAGTCTGAGAGATGTCAATGAAAAAGGAGGAGTCAAAACAAATGACATAAAAAGGCTACTTGCAGAAGTAATAGCAGAAAACCTCCTAAGCATGGGAACAAAGTCTGACATAAGATAAGTGAGGCATGCAGAACTTCTAACAGACATAACCAAAATAAATCTACACCCAGATATATAATAATCAAGATTCCAGAAATTCAGCAGGACAGAATATTAAAAGCTGTTAGCGAAAATAAACAGATCACCTATAAATGAAACACCATTAGACTCAAGGCTGACTTGTAAGCACAACCCCTTAAGTGAAGAAGAGATTGGAGTGAGGTATTTCAAGTCCTCAAAGAAAATAACTTCCAATCAAGATTGATATACCCCACAAAATTATCTTAAAATGACGAAAAACAACTGAAGAAATTCATGACCACCAGGTATGGCAGTGCATACCTGTAATCCCAGCACTCAGTAAACTAAGGCAGGAGGATTGTTGCAAATTCAAGACCAGCCTGAGTTACAAAGTAAGTTCAAGGCCACCCTGAACTGCATAGCAAGACCCTGTCTCAAAAAGACAAAAGAAACAAAAAAGAAAGAAATTCATGACTACCAAATCAACCCTACAAAGAGTACTGAAAGATATTCTAGATAGAGATAAAAATAACCAAAGTCCCAAGAGCAACATCAGAAAGAAACCACCAAGCAGTGGAAGCAATTAAATAGAAAGGAAAAGCAGGGAACCAACAGTAGGAAAATATCATCAAAGATAAGCCAGTACATATCAGTTATAGCCATCAATGTACATGGTCTCAATTCACCAATTCAAAGAAACAAATTGGCAGAATCAATCAAGAAAAAAGATCCAACAATAAGCTGTATACAAGAAACTCAATTAACTCAAAAAGAAACTCATAGCCTTAAAGTCAAAAAATGCAAAACAATACTCCATGAAACAGGAACCCAGAAAAAAGCAGGGGTAGCTAGTCTATTTGCAGACAATGTGAACTTGAAACCAAGAATGATAAAAAGAGATGAAGAATGTCACTACATACTTGTTAGGGGAAAAATTCAACAGGAACATATTACAGTCATAAATATATATGCACCAAATATGGTAGCACCCAACTGTATAAGACAAATATTAATAGACATGAAAAAAATCAAATAAGGAATAATACAATTGTAATAGGGGAGCTTAATATCACACTGTCTCAAACAGATAAATCAATGACAAAAAATCAGCAAAGAAATAACAGAACTGAACCAACCTGTGTACAAATGGACTTAGTAGATGTTTACAGACTGTTCCATCCAACATCAGTGTACACACTCTTCTCAGCTGCACATGCAACATTCACTAAAATAAATCATATATTAGCCCACAGAACATGCCTAAATAAATGCAAAAGAACTGAAAATCTCCCATGCATATTATCTGACCATATTGCAATGAAACTGGAAATTAATGGCAAAAGAAACCACAAAAACTCTATAAAGAAATAGAAATTAAATAACACCACCCTGAACAATGAATGGGTCATAGATGAAAATGAAGAAACTGAATCATATTTAAAATCAAATGAACCATCTCCAAAAATGGGCATCTGAGATGAACACTCAGTTCTCAGATAAAGATATACAAATGGCAAATAAATACATGAAGAAATGTTCATCATCACTGGTCAGTCGAGAAATGCAAATTAAAACAACATTGAGATTTCATCTCACCCCTGAAAGAATAGCTGCCATCAAGAAATCAAATGATAACAAATGTTGGCGAGGCTGTGGGGAAAAAGGAACATTGTTCCACTGTTGGTGGGAGCATAGACTGGTGAAACCACTATGGAAATCATTATGGAGAATTCTCAGAAGACTAGGAGTGGAAGCTCCATTCAACCCAGCTATTCCCCTCCTGGGTATTTTCCCAGAGGAACTGAAAAGTTCATATTACAGTGATATATGTGCACCCATGTTCATAGCAGCGCAATTTGTAATAGCTAAATCTTGGAAACAACCAAGATGCCCATCAACTGCAGAGTGGATAAAAAAGATGTGGTATTTTTATACAATGGAATATTACTCAGCTATGAAGAAGGCTGATCTTGAGGCCTTCACAGGTAAATGGAGACAACTTGAAACTATCCTCATTAGTGAAAATCCTCTTATTTATAAATATTGCATTGTGTCTCTAGTGTAAAAAATAATAAGAACTGTAGGAGTAATAAAACCCAAAATGTGTAATTGCTACTGTAAAAAAGAGAGGAAAAGAAATGAATGACCATATTACTGTTTTTTGTTAGATCATGGAGCAGAACTGTTGACAGTCTCATTGCTTGAATGTGTACTTTGTATGTTTTAACTTTGTAACTTGAACAACTATTTCCAAGATGACAGTATGTAAGTTATCAAGTAATGACACTTCAGTATTTTTTGTTCTTTTCTTTTTTTCCCCCTTGGAATCTTGTATTCTTGCTACCCTTTTTGCTATTTTGTTTGTTTTGTTTTGTTTTGTTTTTAAATAAAATTTTAAAAAAATCAAATGAAAATGCAAATCCAACAACCCAGAAGCTGTGGCACCCAGCAAAAGCAGTCCTAGGAGGGAAATATGTAATGGTGAATTCCCACATCAGGAAAACAGAACGAGCAAAAATAAACAACCTAGTGCTGCACTCAAGGTTCTAGAAAAAGAAGAGTAAGTCAAGCCCAAAGCTTATACAAGGTAGGAAATTATAAAGATCAAAGCATAAATTAATGCCATTGAGACTAAAAAAGCAATACAAAGAATTAAAGAATTGAAGAGTTGGTTCTTTGAAAGAATAAACAAAATTGATAAATCCCTAGCAAATCTTTTCCAAAAAAAGGAAATAAAATATTCAAATTCATGTGATGAGGCATAAAAACAGTGAAATCACTACAGATCCTGTGGAAATTCAGAAGATCATCAATACTTACTTCAACAATCTTTACTCACATAAGATAGAAAACACAGAAGAAATGGAAAGACTCCTAGAAATGTATGAATTATCAAAAATAAACAAAGAAGCTGTAAAAATTCTGAATAACCAAATATCAGTTAGTGAAACTAAAAATGTAATTAAATACTTACCAACAAAAAAAGGTCCAGGTCCTGATGGATTCATGGCTAAATTCTACAAGAAAGTTAGAGAAGATTTAATGTCAACACTCCTCAAATTGTTCAATGATATTGAAAGGAAAGCAATTCTCCCTAACTCATTCCTGGAGGCAACTATTACCCTAACACCAAACCCAGAGAAATGCCCAAACATAAAGAACTACAGGCCAATCTCCCTAATGAATACAGATGCAAAAATCCTCAATAAATTACTAGCTAACAGCCAGATGTGGTGGCTTATGCCAGTAATTCCAGCACTCAGGAGGCTGAGGCAGGAGGATCATTGTGAGGTCAAGGCCAGCCCGGGCTACAAAGTGAGATCAAGGCCAGCCTGAACTTCATAGTGAAACCCTGTCTCAAAAAGACAAAAAAAAAATACTAGCAAACAGAATGCAGTACTCATCAAGACTATCAAACACCATAACCAAGTGGGATTCATGGCAGGAATGCAGGAATGGTGCAACATGTGCAAGTCAATAAACATAATACACCATATCAACAGAGCCAAACACAAAAATCACATGATCATCTCAATACATGCAGAAAAAACGTTTGACAAAGTCCAACACTCATTCAAGATAGAAAATCTACAGAAAATCAAAAATAGATGGTCTTTACTTCAATCTGATATATCCATCTATGACAAACTAACAACCAACATCATATGAAATGGACAAAAACAAAAAGCTTTCACTCTAAAATCAGGAGCAAGATAAGGATGTCCACTATCACCACTCCTATTCAAAATAGTTCTGGAAGTATTAGCCGGAGCAATTAGACAAGAGAAAAAAACAAAAGGAATAAGGATAGGAAAGGAAAGGAAGAAGTTAAATTATCATTATTAGCAGATGACATGATACTCTATATAGAGGATCCCAAAAACTCCACCAAAAGACTTCTAGATTTAATAAGCAAATTCAGTAATGTAGCTGTATACAAAGTCAAAACTCAAAAATCAATAGCATTCCTATACATTAACAACAAAATCACTGAGCAAGAAATAAAAGCCACACCCTTCACTATAGCATCCATAAAAATGGAGTACTTAGGTATCAATCTAATGAAGGAAATAAAAGATCTATACATTGAAAATTACAATACTCTGGAAAAAGAGATTGAAGAGGATATCAGAAAATGGAAAGATATTCCTTGCTGATGGATAGGAAAAACCAACACTGTGAAAATGACCATACACTCAAAACTGTTATATAGACCTAATACAATCCTGATCAAAATACCATTAGCATACCTCACAGATCTAGAGAAAACATTCCTAAGATTCACTTGGAAACAGAAGAGACCTAGAATAGCAAAGGCAATTCTGGGCAACAAAGGCAAGGCAGGAAGCATCACAAGCCCTGATTTGAAACTATACTACAAAGCTACTGTGATAAAATCAGTATGGTACAGGTAAAAAAAAGAAAAGATATGAGGATCAGTGAAACAGATTAAAAGATGCAACACAAACACACTCAGCCACATTATCTTTGACAACGAGGCCAAACATGTTCACTGGAAGAAAGACAGTTTCTTCAATAAATGGTGCTGGAAAAACTGGCTTTCCACATTCCAAAGACTAAAACTAGGCCCATGTATATCATCATGCATTAAAGTTAAAATGGATCAAATATCTAAATATTAAACAGAAACACTAAATCTACTGGAAGATAAAGTAGGTGAAATCTTGAAGACATAAAGGTAGGCAGAGTTCACAAACAAAACACTAACTGTATGAGATATACTTCACAGAATCAATAACTGGGACCTCATCTTATTAAAAAGTTATTGCACATCAAAATAAATCACCAAAAGAGTGAAAAGAAAATCCACAGTGTGGAAAAAAATTGAGTCAACTGTCCCTTGATAAAGGACTTCTATGTGGAACATATAAAGATTTGAAAAAAATCAGGCCCCTCATATTCAAAGGCCTAGTCCAAAAATGGGTAGCTGAGATGAATACATACTTCTCATATGAAGAAAGACAAATGGCAAATTAATGTATGAAAAAAATGTCCATCACTGATTACTCAAGAAATGCAAATTAAAACAACACTGAAATCCTACCTCACCCCAGAAAGAATGACTACTATCAAAAATCAATCAATAATAAGTACTGGTGAGGCTGTGAGGAAAAAGGAACCCTTCTCCACTATTGGTGGGAGTGCAGACTGGTGTAACCACTCTGGAAATCAGTGTGGAGATTCCTTTTTTTCGAGGATTAGGGGTCCCATTCAACCTAGCTATCCCCCTTCTGGATATTTTCCCTGAAGAATTAAAAACATCATTCCACAGCAATATATGTGCACCCATGTTTATAGCAGCACAATTTATACTAGCTAAATCTTGAGAACACAAATGCCCATCAACTGAGGAATGGATAAAAAAGATATGGATTACTAATCAGCTATACAGAAGTATAAACTCAAGGATTTTATACTTAAATGGATGAAATTTGAGACCATATTCATAAGTGAAAAATAAATCATCCACAAGTATAAACACTGGGTTGTCTCCCTACTGTAAGAAAATGAACGAGTAAACAAGATCCAAAATATACAATTGTTTGTTTGTTTGTTCACTTGTATGTCTTTTTGAGACATACATTATGCAGTTCAGGTTGGCCTTGAACTCCCAGCGATCCTCCTGCCTCAGAGATCTTCCTGCCTCAGCCTCCTGAGTGCTGGAATTACAGGTGTGAACCTCTATACCCAGCAAATGTACAATATTGTGAAAGAAGAAACTGCTCAAAAGGGAAGAACAACTGGGATGGGGAAAAGGGGGAAAAGGAAAACAAAAAGATATATATATATATATACACAAGATTGCTAAGATAGTTGTACTACTAATATCTATTAGTTCATTGAAAAGAATGGTTTGTGCTTATATTGTTTGATTAATTTTTAATGTCTTTATCTTGTAATCTGAATGACTAATTTGAAGATAACACTATGCAATATATTATCCATTGTTAATCTATTATCTTGTTTTGAAACCCTTTTCTTCTCAAATCCGTTTTATTCAAAAATAAATAGAAACTGGGCGTGGTGGCTCACTCCTGTAATCCCAGCACTTGGGAGGCTGAGCAGGAGGATTGTTGAGAGTCTGAGACCAGCCTGGGCTACAAAGTGAGCTCAAGGTGAGCCCAAACTGCATAGGGAGACCCTGTTCAAAAAAAAAAAATCAAAGACAAATAGAAGGGAAAAAAAAAGAAGAGGAAAAAAAACTACAACAAAATTTCAAAGGGGGTAACAATGGTACATATACTACATATTGTCATCCCAAAATTGTTTTGAAATTCTGTATCATTGTTTTTTTCTCTTTGAAATTAAAAAATAGACAGATAAATAAATAATGTAGTATTAGAAGATACTAAGTTTTGGGCCGGGGATTTAGCTCAGTGGCTTAAGCACCTGCCTGCTACCTGGCAAGCATGAGGTCGTGAGTTCGATCCCCGGTACCAAAAAAAAAAAAAAAAGAAGATACTAAGTTTCAATGGGGAAGAAAGGAAAGTAGGATACAGTACTTCCAGGAATGATGGGCTGGAAAGTGTTGGGCATTTTCTCATAGTAAATAGGGCAATCAAGGGGTCTGGATTGGGTTGATTAAAAAGGCAAGATTTAAGCAAATATCCAAAGAGGTGCCAGGCATGGTAACACATACCTGTGATCCCAGCAATGAAGATCAGCCTGAACTACACAGCAAAATCCCATTCAAAAAAAACGGACATCAGAAAAGGTGAAGGAAAGGGGAGATTTCTGCAGAAGAGTGTTTCAGCAAGGGAATGCAAAAGACTTAGCTGGGAGAACCTGGCTGATTCAAGAACAGCACAAAGGCCAGAGTAGCTATGCAATAGAGTGAGCCTAGGAAAATGTGTGGCTAGTGAGTTAGTTAGAAGGGAAAGGGGTCATTAATCGGGGATCTGGCCGAGATCCCCAACTGCCTGTATGAAGGGTACAGTGAAAGAATGAAAGAAGAAAAAGAGACAAATTAAAGAATGCACGATGAGGGGCTGGGAGGTCAGTGCCTCCGGTTGGGCACAGATTAAAATACTCCCAACAATACAATGTAGGATACAATGGAAAATACTCCAAAACAGTACAATGTAGGAGAGCTAGCAAAAGATTCAAGGTTGGAGGAAGATTCAGAGGTTGGTGACTCAGCAGGCAACGGGTAATCCTGGGATGACTCAAGAGAATGCAGATGATTTTATGCTAAGAAGGATCTTGCCCTGGAGTGTTCTTTTTAATCTTAGTAGTTTTAGTTCAGCTTTAGTGGGTGGGACAGGATGGCCCATCCCAAAGAGTTAATGCAAAGTCTCACAAGGGTGATCCCATAATCCCCAATTTCAATATATCTCTTATGGAAAGTATGCAAAATTAGCCATTGTGAATTTGTGGTCCCAACAGGGTATGGGACAAAGACAAATCATACAGGGCTCTCTAGGTCCCTGTACTTGAAGCTTTACTGAACGAAGTATGGATACATTGTAAGGCTCTGAGCAACACTGAACTGATCTGATTTATGTTGTAAATGTTTAGAGTAGACATGCTCAAGAGGAGGCAAGAGTGGAAGCATGACAGGCCCTTACATGGAGTGACCACGGTGGCAGGGATGGAGACTATGGGTGGGCCTTTGGCACCGACTCTCACCAAGCCAGCAGATCTATCATCACTCCTGGATGTCCAACCAACCTGCCAGAAACAAGCTATCTCTAAATACCCAATATAGCACTCTTCTTTGAGGGATCCAGTGACTTCTCAGTGGCAACTTGACTGCACAGGGATTTTTGCATGCAGGAAGATCATAAAATTTGTTCTCACCAAAGTAAACATTTTTTTCCAGTATAGTTCCTGCTTTAGCTACAGTACTATACAGGCTCTTCCACGATACACCTGATCCACAGGTGTAACATCTCACCCAACAGAGCAGCCAATCTAAAGACCCACCAGCAAGTATGCTGCTTAGACCATGCTGCCAGAAAAAGGCAAGGTGGTACACGCCTATAATGCCAGCCCTCAAGAGGCTGAGCCAGGAGGATTGCTGTGAGATCAAGGCCAGCCTGGGCTGCAAGACAAGACACTATCTCAAAAAAAGGAAAGGAAGGAAAAAGGAAAGAGAAAGGGAAGGGAGAAAGAAGAGGAGAGGAGAGGAGAGGAGAGGAGAGGAGAGGAGAGAAGAGAAGAGAAGAGAAGAGAAGAGAAGAGAAGAGAAGAGAAGAAGAGAGAGAAGAGAAGAGAAGATCCTTACCTGTGAAAATGAGAAACCCGCTGTGGGAAGCACAGCTAGCTTCCTGTGTTGCCCAGAGCTGCTGAGTGCGTTGGTACCAAAGTGTGGTAACCTCCTACAGTGATTGCTGTAACAGTCTTTACTCCAGAGGTGTGTAGTTAGGGTTTGGATATGAAACACTCCCCAAAAGCTCATGTGTTCAAGGATTGACCTCCAATGCAGCAGTGTTGGGGGGCGGGGTGTCTTTGGAAAGTGATTAGATCGTGAAAACTCTAATCTTATCAATGGATTAACCCACTGATGGCTTCCCAGCTTAATGGGCTACTGAGAAGTGGTAAAGATTGGGGGAGGCAGGCGGAGGATACAGCTCACCAGCACAGCACCTGCCTGGCAAGCCCGAAGTCCTGAGTTTGATTCCTGGTTCCAAAAAAAAAATCTTTAGGAGGCAGAATGTAGTAGAATGAAGTAGGTCACTGAGGGTATGCCCTTGAAGAGCATGTTCTGTGTCCCCCTCTTCCCTTTATGGACTGTATCTAGATGTTCCTCTAAAGCAGTCATAGGTAGAAATTTCTGGAGGTGGCTGAATGTGGGGTGTGTGATGCTAGGATTAAGTGTGCTGTCTTCTGACGTAAACTTTCTCCTTGCAATGCTCCTCTGCCGTGAAACCCTTGGAACCAACCCACAAACCTTTACAAACTGTGAGCCAAGTAAACCTTTCCTCCTCTGACTTTGGGTGGTAGGTATTTTGTCTCAGTAATAGAAGAGTAACTAAGATGCCCTCTTGACCCACACACATATACACACTACCTCTCCGCTGCTACGAGGTGAGGCTTCTCCCCTACCACATGCTGTCTGCATGACATTCCACCTCTTCTAGGCCCAGAAACAACAGAGGCAAGTGACTACAGACTAAAACCTCTCAATCTGTGACCCAAATTCAATCTTTCCTTCTTTAGATTGTTCATATCTCAGATATGTTGGAAAGTTAACACAGCATACAGGCTTGGTTGAGATCTGTCACATCTCCATTATACTCTGAATCTTTTTACCCAATTCTATTTCTTTCCCTCTTCCCCTGAACAGGAAACATATCAGCACTGTGGTTTGAAGGCTTTTTGTGCCAAACTCTGCTTTCTTGTCTTTACTTTTCAGGTGATACAAAAAAAAATCATATTTTTAACTCTTCTAATGTGTGTTTCCCAGGGCCTGAATCTACATAGTGAAACTTCACGAATAAGAAACCTGAAGTAGGGGAGCGGAGAGTATCTGAGAAAATCATAAGTTTAAGCCAAAGATAAAAACAAAAAGTAAAGCTTCATTTTTATAGGCTGAAGTTGTTTGTAAAATATTTTCTTTATTGTGTAAATGGGGAGAGGAGGAGGGGTTGAAGGGAGGGTAGGTAAATGGGGAAAAAGAAACAAGTTGTATCATGTACAACTATAATGAATGTGATCATTATGTATACCTAAAACATACCAATAAAATCTGATTGGAGAAAAAATAATTTGTGTTGTTGTTGCTGCTGAGGATTGAACTCACCACCTTGCACTTACCAGGCAGGTGCTTGAGCCACTGAGCTGAATCCCCAGCCCAATAATTTCTTTAATAAATTGAAACTTCAGGGCTGGGGCTTTAGCTCAGTGGCACAAGTACCTGCCTGGCAAGCTCTAGGTCATGAGTTCGATCCCCAGTACAAATAAATAAATAGAAACTTTATTACAATGAGGAAAAAAGTGTCACCATTGTACACATATCTAGAATTTGAAATACAATTTATGAACATAAAGTTGAGTCATAAAACACTGATCAGCTTAAAACACTGGGGAAAGGAGTCATTGCATAATGACTAGGCCTGTGTTGTGATTTTTATTGTTGAGCTTTCTTTCTATATGGGTATTGGGGTCCCTCTCTTGAGAGTGGCCATAAACCATGACAGCCACTCTATAGCAGAACCCTGATGGGGTAGTGAGGGGGGAGTGCGGTTCAGGTGTCAGGCAGGTGAGAAACAATAAGGTGAAACTCAAATGCGTGAAACAGAATACATGTATTCCTCACGGACCCCACAGAGGTTAGCAGTGCGGGCAGAAGGCCTGCGGAAAGTCTAAGGGCAGCAGGAGCTCGGCTAGCACGGAGAGAGTGGCACTGCAGGAGCCACTGAGCTATCCCTTGATTAAGGGCCATGTGTGTTATCCTTTAGGCTTTCCCGGGGTGGGGGGGGGGAGGACAAGGATTGCCTGTTTTAAGAAAACACAAGCAAAGAGACGGGTTTTGCTTATTTAATCAACTCTGGTGTCACCAGCTGGTTTTACTGTAGTCAGCAGTTATGGGATGTGCTTTGAATCACTGGGATAAAAAACAAGTAGAGTATATTGTAAACAACCACATGGCCAGGGGAAATTTTAACTAAGGCAAAGGTGAGGGTATACAACTGGTATCAGCTAACTATGTTAGGCCTAAAAATAAATGCTACTATATTAAACAAACCTATGACAGCATATGTTTTGCCTGTGGAAGGGCTTACAGGAAACACTGAAATTTTTCTGGATGGAATCCAGAATCAGGTTTTGTCCATCATAGTATTTCAACACTAATGCTTGGTACAGAGTTGGAGCTCATAGACCATTTGCTGAAGAGACTGGTGTCCTACTGAACACCATCACTAAAGGTAGACACTCCAGAAAGGATTAGGGGATTCCAAAGGCATCCTCTACTAACTTATATTTGGTGAGCCTCTCTCTCTCTCAGACCACATAGCAACTCAGCAAGCCTGTCAGTTCTATCTTTGGTAAATCCAGAACCCAAACGATTCTTATCATTTGTGGGACTTCCATCGTAACAAGTTACCAGTCTCATTTGGATTATTGTTGAAAATCTAAGTGGCCCCTTTTTATATGTGCCTCCCCAGGAAGTTCCACTCACAGAAATCAGTGCAATCCTTTTAAAACATAAGGCACAGCATGTCACGTTTCTGCTTTAAATCCTCCAATGACTTTCTACGTTACTCAGCATTAAAGATCAAGTCTTTACAGTGGCTTTCTGCCCATTATCCTATTTCCTTTACTTTTTCAGGGTTATCATTTGGTCTCTCTCCTTGATTCCACGGCTCCTTCATCTGACTTCCTTGTTACTCCTTCAATATGCCAAGGATGCTGCTACCTTAAGCCCTTGAGTCTGCACATGTTGTCACATGAGTATGAACTCTTATGGCTATTACTATATGGTTCCCTCTAATATCCTTGTGAACTAAATGCCTGCCTTCTTTACTTCTATTTTCACCATATCAGGGAAATTTTGATTAACCTATATGTAAGCCTGGTTCTCAGCAGAAAAACATGTCATATTTAAATTAGGTGTTTTTATGGGTTGAATGGTACCCTCCCCCCCTCCATACACAAAAAAGACACATTGAAGGACCTAATTCCAGTACCTCAGACTATGACCTTGTTTGGAAATGAGGTCATTATAGACGCAATTAGTTAGATGAAGTCATACTAAACTCATTAAGAATCATTAATACAAAATGACTGGTGTCTTATGCTTTGGAAAAACTCAGTGTGTGAGAACCAGCTGCCAAAGGTAGAAGGTGCCAAGAGACCAAAGAAAGAAGCACACAAACCCAGGACTGCACAACTTGAAATTTACTAGGGACCTATGGACAGAAGCATGTCTTAGGCAGAAGCAGGACACGAGGATCCCTACACTCCAAGGTGGGAGGAAGGGGTTTCTACGCTGAACTAGGCCCAGGTAGGCCTCAGCCAACTGTAACATACCTGGGCTTTCTCAAAAATCATTAAATATCAAACATCGGTTAACAGAGTCTGAGCCATAACACAAAATGTTCAACTGATTATCTTAATGGCTATGCTTATCCTACGGAGTTTGGAGTATGTACCAGGATCACTTGGTAAGAAATAGTGGTTATGAGCAAGTCAGCTATAGTCAGGTTAAGCTGGAGCCCTACATCTTATAGAAGAGACAAAGGGACAGATACAAAGGAGGAAAGTGTCATATGATGATGAAGGCCGACATTGTAGTGCTGCAGCTGCCAGCCAAGGAATGCCAAGGATGGTCATAAAACCACTGGAAGCTCGGAAGACAGGGACAGATTCAGCATAAGCACAGTCCTGTCGATGCGATTTTTAATTTCTAGCTTTCAGAACTGTGAGACAATACATTTCCATGTTTTAACTCACCCAGTTTGTGGTATTTTGTTACAGCAGCCCCAGGAAACAAATAGTATAGTTATGTTTGAGGGAGATTCAATAAAGGGACTCTTTATGATGATGTGGAAGAGTATACAGAGAAGCTTTAGGGAGAATACAAGATCCTGAGATAAGAAATAAGGTCTTCCAGGCTTGAAGGAATAAAGTAGGAAGCAGTTACCAGCATCTGGAAGACGAAAATCACCTAGAGAGAAGCCACCCTACAGAGGCACTGACCACATGCACTGCCAACCACAAAGAGGAAAAAATGACCTAATTTCACTGTTCTCCCATCTGCTGAGACTCCCTAGGGAGTCCACGTGAGGTAGCCCTCACAAGTCAGCCTTCCAGTCAGAGGTAAGTGACGGGTGAAGAAGGCATGGGCTGGGTAGGAATAAAACATACCTGACACATTATCTGTACCAACATTCCTTCTCCTGAGCACTACTGATCCACTTCGTGTGCCCTTTTAGAAAAACAGTACTTACTACCACTGAAGTACTGTGTAGACATTTCTAGTTTCTTCTGTTCATTTAATTATTATCCTAACCAGAACACACTCCATGAGGGCAAGGACTTTGTTTTGTTCACTACAATGTCCCCACCACCGAGAACACCTGGTATGAGTACAGCTCCAATAACTATGGGGAGAATGAATAATGTTTGAAGCTCAATATTTTCACTTTGGTGCTATGTTTATATATGCTTTGTGCCTCCACGGATTCATGGGTTGAAATTTAGTCCCCATTTTGAGGTATTATTAAAAGAATGGAAAATTTATGATATTTAGAGTTGGTGTTTTGGGGAGATGATCAGGATTTGATAAGGTCATTAGGACTGACTTTATGAGAGAGACACACAATGCTTCAGACTCCATTAGTAAAAGCAATCACCAGTTAAGGTCCCTAAACGTTTCACTTCCAGAATCACAAGCCAAAATAAACCTTTTCTTTCTTTTCTTTTTTTTTTTTTTTGTTTTTGGTACCAGGAATCAAAACTCAGGACCTTGTACTTGCCAGGCAGGCACTTAGGCCACTGAGCTATATCCCCAGCCCTAAACCCCTTTTATTTATAAACTCACCCAGCCTCAGATATCTCATTACACTAATGCACTGAAACACTTCCTACTTTCTAGGTCAGCAGCAGCTGTCTCTACTCTTACTCATCGTCTTCCCTGCATTATCCCACCGATTTCCAAAGATGCATGCAAAATTGTTTGGCTGGTTACCAAGCATTTGGTGTCGGTGACTCCCTCCCAGCATTTTGTCTTGCCTAATAACTGCAGAAGGGAGATGTGACACATTGGAACACACTTGGCATGTTGGTGGCCTTTGTTATGGTACAGGGGAGAGGTCTTGTTATCTAGCACGTGAACTGTGAGACTCCAGGCTCAGGCATCTACAACTTACACGTGGTCTATCCACCTTGTTTCACTGGATCAAAAATCAACGTCTGGCATGTAGCTTTTCTAAAAGATAAAACAAAACAACACACATACACACAAACCAATTTTATCTAACGTTGTACTGTACTTTAGAAAACACTGGGTGAACATTCTAATATTCACTTAAAACATGTTGTCACAACTATTTGAGCAACTATATACTTGTATATTTCTAAAAGCATGCCCATGAGGGTGACATGGGGTCCCTGGTCCCTTCCTACCTCTCTCTCTCATTCCCTACGAAGCGAGCAGCTCTACCATCAGGCCCTCCTGCCTGATGGTAAACCCTGACATACCCTGACATACTGCCCGGCCACAAATTCAAAACAATGCAACCATGAACTGAAACTTCTGCACCTGTGAGCCAAAGTAAATCTTTACTCCATGTACCTCAGGTATTATGACAGAAGCCTAACACAGGTACTAAATACAGATGTGCCATTAATGGGTTATGGTTTAAAAAGCCCACTCTGAATGCTGGGGACATTGGGGTGGGGCTAGAAGTTGAAAGACCAGTTGCAAAGCAGGTGAACAATGACAGTTTAGTCTATGGTTGCTGAAGTAGAAATTGTGAAAAATGGCTGATTTAGGGTTAGACATTGGAAAATAAAATTGATAGGATGTGATAATACACTAGATGTAGTGGTTTAGTAGGGTAAAATGAGGAAAGATAGTGACTTAGGGATGAAGACAAAGCTTTGGCCTGAGTACCTGGGTAGGTGGTGACACCATCAAATAAGATGGTGGAAACTGGAAGAGAAGCAGTTTGCAGGTGGAAGGCAAATTCATGGGAAAGTCAGCTGTTACGTCTGGTCATGTTATTTTTCAAAGGTTTGCTATGCTTTAAATGAAAACAATGCTTAGGGGGTGTCTTAGCTATGTTTCTTGCTGTTGAGACAAAATACCAGACACCCACAAGTTAAAGGAAGAAAGGTTTATTTCGGCTTACAGTTTGTACAGGTTTCAGCCCACACTCTACCAGCTCCAAGGCAGGGTTTCACCGCAGACCAGCATCAGAGGGGAAACAGTTCAAAGCGTGGCAGGCAGAAGGCAGCAAGCTTCCCTTTCCCTTTTATCCCATCCAGTCCACAAGCCTTTTGGAAGGTGCCTCTCACATAGGAGGAGGGCCTTCCCATTATCCACATCCAAATCTATGCTAAACCAGTCAGTGACTAATTAACCTTAATCCATATTCACACACCCTTAATCCACATTCATATACCTAGATCCAGCCACCTCTGAAAGCTCCACCTACGAGCACATGAGGCTCTGGAAGCATCTAAACACAAGCCGGAACAGGTAGCGAGCTAATTTTATATCTAAGGGGAAGAGGTCCAGGGTCCAAGTATTTAAAATAAGGGCCAAGATGAGATCACTTGTGATTAAAACTAGAAATACGGAAAGGTAAAGAATCAGATACTCCATGATGGCATGGGGAGATATGTGATGTGAAAAGGAAAATGCCTGCCGAGTGGAGAGGGAAATTGGTCAAGGAAGGTTTCATTAAAGAATTAATCCCCAGGCTTCTAACTCCATGGAAAACCAAGTACTGTAATCTTAAGCATGCTGGTTGAAGGAGATGATCTGCAGTGGTCACACAGTTAATAAATGACTTGACTGTAATTGTGTTTTACACTTTAACACTTTGAAGTCAAGTATGTTATTAAGAGGCATCTAGAAAAACTGGCTCCAGTTTTTCTGGCTGAGTTCAAACTCTGGCTCTGTCACATACTAATTGGGTGACTCCACACATGTTACTCAACATTTCCATACTTCAGTTTCCTATAAATGGGCACCTATAAATGGGCACACTACAAATAGCTAACCGCTTATGGATCGTTCACTATGCTTCTGGTACTAAGATTCTGCATAATATACATTATTTTCCTTCCCCTCCTAATGATCAATAAGCTGAGTGACATTATTATCTCCATTTTACTGTTAAGGAAACAGAATCGCTCATTCACCTAACATGTATTGTGTGCCTGCAATATGCCAGGCATGTTTCTCGGGTGCTGGGTACCGGTAAACAAAATGAAATTCATGCCTTCTTGCGGCTTCAGACTGTGATTTAAAAAGAGGATGATAAACATAATAAATATAAACATTATATAGTAATCAGATGATTAAACTCTATAGAAAAAATACAGCTGAATAACGAAACTGGAGATGTTGAGATTTTAGGGTAACCAGGGTAGGCGTCGCCGAAAAGATGACATCAAGGAGAAAGCCAGGTGTGGTGGCGCACCTCTGTAATCCCAGCACTGCAGAGGCTGAGGCAGGCGCATCATTGAGAGTTCAAGACCAGGCTGGGTCACAAAGTGAGCTCAAGGCCAGCCTGAACTGCATAGCGAGGCCCTGCCTCGAAAAGAAAAAAAAAAAAAAATCAGGAGAGCCCCAGTTTAAATGCAAAGGCCTTGCGGGGGCACTTAAGCCAAAAAATCCACGCCGGAACAGGGCAAGGCAAAGCGGAGAGAAGCGAATGGCTGATGGCTGTAGTCTGAACAAACTGACTTTTCCTCTAGGCGAGTTGGGGAACCATTGGCCAGCTCTGCTCAGGGCAGTGACATAACTTGAACTCCGTTTTATATCTGTTCTGTTTAGGCCCAAGGTTTCAAGGCCAGCGAGAGAACACAAAAAGTTGAATCCAGGGAGGGCCGCGCTGCAGTCTGTGCCTCAGGATCAATAATTGGCAGACGACTGTGATTACTGTGGACCTTTCACACACACTGCGCCCCATCCAACGCCCTCCAGCTCCCCCGCTGCGGGTTCTGTATCCACTCACTCGGGTCTCCACGTAGTGCTCCACCAGATACAGATTGCGCAACGCGCGCAGCTCGCTGGAAGTAAGCAGGCGGGCGGAGAGCGACGCCGGCAGCAAACCCGACCAAACCGCCGCGAGCGCCGCGGACGCCAGCGGTGTGCGCCTGCGCACGTCCCATCCCGGTCGCCGACATTCCGGAGCCTCCAAGCGCCCCGCCCCCAATCCCAGGACGGAGTGACCCCGCGCGCCTGCGCACAGCCTCGCCGCACCCTGCGCTTGCGCGCTCGCTAGCCCGGCCCCAACCCCCAGGTTTTTCTGGTGGGGGAGGGGGCATGTCTCGGCGAGTCACGATGATGGCGGCCACCATCCTGTGGTGAGGTAGCGGATTCTCTGCCGGCCTCGCGGAGGCCCCTTACCCCTCCTGCGGACTCAGCGGCTGGCGCGTGCGGAAGTACGGCGGCCCAAGCTCCGCGGGAAGGCCGCAGTCGCGAGCGCAGCGGCGCGGCCCGGAGCGCGGGCTGGGGGACAGGCCGCTCCGTGGGGCGAATGTGACAAGCCCCCGCCCCCACCGCCTTCCTCCCGACCGCGCGAGGAGCGCGGGCGACCCCGGGCCGGCCAGGCCACAGACCCCGCCCAGCGGCCAGCACCCGGCGCAGGCCCGGCCGCGGCGCTGAAACGGCACCATGCAGGTCACCCTGAAGACCCTCCAGCAACAGACTTTCAAGATCGACATCGACCCGGAGGAGACGGTATGCGGGACGGAGGTGGACGCGTGCGGGGAGCGAGGGGCCTGGACTTGGGGCCGGCGTGCGGGCCGCAATCGGGGCGCCTAGGGATCCGGAGGGCGCGAGTGCGGGACCCCGAGGCGTTTGGGCCCGCAGGCGAGGAGCAGGCGGACTCCCTCGAGTCGCTGTGGGCTGGTGGCCCGAGAAGGAGTTAGCGGTGGCCGAACCCCGAAGGCCAGAAGGCAGGTGGCGTGGAGAAGTACACGCCCGCAGGCACTGGGGCCTCGGCTGGCCGGGAGCGCATGGTGTCGGCCGGAGGGGGAGGGGAGCCGGGCAGCCGCGACCGTGGAGCCGGGCTTTCTGGGGTGGTGAACAGGTGGGGGAGGGAGATGTAGGCGTCGCCACTGCTTCTTCGAGGACCTGGTCAGGCGTTAAGGTCTAGGAGTTGGTAACCCGAGATGATGAGCCTTAAAAAAAAAAGTATTAGGTTCCGTCGGCAGCCTGACGAGAGATGAGGGGTGGGGGAAATGAATTATTTGCCCCGATTCTCTTAGAATGGTTAACCCTTACTTGCGTTTGTCTCGGATCGCTCTAAGATGGTCCTGCAGCCACCGAACGCGCACCTACTTGTAAATTACACCCCAGGCCTCTTTAGTCATGAAGATTTTGCGTTAGAGCCCTTCAAATCCGCATGCAAATTTAGCCCCAGATTTAGCGGGTCTTCTTGTCTTAGAAGTACTGGAACCGTGCACCTTCCCCCAACTCTCGGAAAAGCACTTCAAGAGGGAAAAAAATAAAGAATCTTAAAATTCCTTCTACTTGGTAAATTCTGATACTGTTTTCTGTATTTCTGACTGGAAAAAGGAAAACTAGTTGACGTTAACACGGCTTTATACCAAGAATGTAGAAGATGCTACAATGTCAGTTAATGCTTTGAAGTTGTGATGCTGTATACCGTTAAGATTTACATAATGCGAAGTTTGAATCAAGCATTTACTGCCCAGCTGTATCTTAAAAAATACTTGACTTTTGTGTTGAATGCAGATCAGGAGTTTTAGTGTTAAACTTGACCTCAGTTCCTCTTATAGCTCTGTGACGTGATTTACTCAGCCTTAGGAAAATTACTCTGTTATATCTTCTAGAATAGGAATAATACTTGCAGAGATGTGCAGATTAAATATCGGTTGGTGATCTATAAATGAGATCAGTTATTTAATCAGTGTCTTAGAGTGACAATGCAATGTGTTTACCCATCTGGTTTAATCTAAAGGTTTTTTTTACATCTTTATTTGCTTGAGAAGTGGAGAATTTCCACCCTTTCCGAGATTGTAGCAAAAAAAACGATGCGGGGGGGTGGGTGGGGGTGTAACCGGGGATCGAACTCACGACCTCGCACTTGGGAGACGGGCGCTTACGTCGCTGAGCTAAATCCCTGGCCCAGCACCAAGTGATTTTAATAATCAAAATACTCAATTATTAGTAGACAGGGCCCAGAATGAGGCACGGCACCTGCCTGACAAGCGTGAGGTTTTGAATTCAATTCCTAGTATCTAAATAAATAAATAAATAAATAGACGTAGTTTATGTTGTAAATTTTTTAAAGGAAGATACAGATTTTGTATGAACTTTACGGTCACTTCAGATGTAATTATCAACACCCTGTGGACAGATACTACTAATAGAATCAAATTCTTGGCTGTTCTTTTGCTGCTTAGTGTATTGTAAGTTGAAGGATGAAACTTAAAATGCAGTTGTCTCAATGATTTGAGACGAAACGACATAAACATACTACTTTGACTTTGGTTCTTTGTGGTAATAAATATTGGTCCCACCGTAACTTTTTAACTTACAATATTCAGAATTCCAAAATTATGGAGATTTGGGCCAGGGATGTAGCTCAGTGGCACAGTGCCTGCCTGGCAAATGCCAGGTCTTGAGTTCAGTCCCCAGTACCAAAACCGAAAAAAACCCAAGTTATGGAAACTTAAAAGAATATTTTATGTGAACATATAGGTTTATTGAAGTTACGCATACTCCACATGGAACTGGAATATTTGTGCTCTGTAAGATTTGTGGTTCTTCAGTCAGTTCACACATACATTATCTTAAAACCAATACTTTATTTACTGCATTTACCATTAAGTTCCCGTATTGGATGTTTTCAGTGAGCTCAGTGTTTTCATTTTTTGTTAGCCATTTATATACATATAATTAGTTATAGTGTTTTAACATAAATGTAAAAATACTGTAAAAACATTTTTCAAGCCAATCTCTTGGTTTTTGGGGGTTTTTTTGTTTTGGGGGGAGGGTTGCGGTGGTGTGGATTGACCAGTGTCACGTACAGACCCAGAGTGCTCTGCCACTGAGCTGCACTCCAGACCTTACTTGCGTTTGGTTAATATATATTATTTTTACAGTGCTTTAGAATTCTAGTAGAAAAAGAAAGAAAATATTAATAATGTGTGAGTCTTAAGTGCGCTGTTTCTAATTGGTAGTGACACTGTGTAACCAGGGACATTAGCAAATAGATCTAAAATAAGAAACGGATAGGATGCTAAGGCTGCTTGCTGCTCTAGTATTCTCTATACAGTGTTAGCCATCGTTTATGAATGATTTGTTAGGGTTTATTACACTTTTCCATGAAGTCATGCTACATACAGTGCCTTCTAATAGAAGTTTCCTAGATTAATGAATACATTAAAATATCATACAACAAAGTAGTGAAATCAAGGGTTCTTTGAATTTTGGTAAAACAAATAACAGGAGAAACTGGAAAATCTGCCATGATTTTATGGAAGGTTTTGGGGGACAGGGGTACTGGGGACTGAACCCAGGAACACAGTACTACTCAGCTGTATCTCCAAGCCTTTTTTTTGTTTTTGTTTTTGTTTTTGAGACAGGGTCTCCTACATTGGGTGGAGCAAAACTCAGACTCCTGATCCTCCTGAGACTCCCAAGTGCGATTACAGACAAGCATTCCTGGGTCTGACTTCTGCTAGACTTTCCATCTTTAGGTGACTAGCACACAGTAGACATTTGATAAGAATGTTTCAAATGCATTGAATGCATTCTTTGGTGAATATCTTTCAATGTAGTGTGCTTGCATGTCGATTAGTTTAACAAATTATTTGTTGAGTACTTATTAGATGTTATACTTGTCATTGTTCATACATGTTAGTGAGCTAAGACAGAAAAAAAACAAATTTAAATAACTAGGTAATGGTATGTGGTACGTGGAAAACTTGAATAGGGCCAGGTGATGTGATAGTGCTTTACTGGGTTGCTACTTTTAAATTGACTAGTCACAGAAGGCCTTTTTTATAAAGGTGACATTTGAGATTAATTAATCTACTTTGATAGATGTTTAAATTTGTTTCAGTTTTTAGGACAGTGGCATAGTGCACATACTATGTAAGCATGAAATTTATGGGTTAAAGGCAAACAGATTGCCTTAAAAATACCTGCATCAGTACTCAGAAGTATTAGTATTTGTTTCTCACAAATAATGATACTCATCCTAGTAAGTGGCAGGGATGATGTCTGCCTCCAGAGGCTGTGTACTTACTAACCTTTCATTTCTTGTGCTTTAGTCTCCCCATTAGAAAATAAGGATCATTTTTACCTACCCGTGTACTGGTTACCTATTACTGTGTGACAAATTACCTCTAAACTGGGTAGTTTAAAACAATAAACATTGAGCCAGGGGTGGTGGTGCACACCTGTAATCCCAGCACTGTGGAGGCTAAAGCAGGAGACCAGCCTGGGCTTCAAAGTGAGCTCAAAGCTAGCCTAAACTGCATAGTGAGACCCTGTCTCAAAAAGACAAAAAAATAAATTTTTAAAAATAAAACAATAAACATTATTTCTTAGTTTCTGTGAGTCAGGGATTCAGCTTATGATAGGTCTTATTCAGAGTTTCTCCTACTGAAGTTTCGTTAAGGGCTGGAAGCTCCTGTGACTGGCGGAGTCCCTTCAAGAGTAAGTTCTTGGCGCTGGGGATTTAGCTCAGTGGCACAAGTGCCTGCCTGGCAAGCGTGAGGTCATGAGTTCAATCCCTGCTACCAAAAAAAAAGAGCTACTTACATGAGTAGCAACTTGGTGTTGACTAGCAGCAACATCACTCCTCCCCACACACATAGCCCTGTCCCAAGCTGCTTGAGTCTTCTAACTTGGCAACTGTTTTTTTTCCCAGTTTCTCCCAATGAGTGATCTTAAGAGCAAAGCCTTTATGTGTAAATCATTCCTTGGAAGTCATGTTCTTTGGCTTTGACAATTTCTTTGGCTGATCTTTTTTAATTGTAACTATCCATAGTTTAGTGTGACAGGAGTCATTGGTCATTGAGAGCCATCTTGGAGGCTGACTAGTACAGTGTCATAGAGCTGTAGTGCAGATTAAAATAATCACAGTCGTTCCTTGTATGCATAGGCACTTGGTTTTAGTATATTCCCCTGGAACAAAAGTCCTCACACTCAAGTCTCTTACATGAAATGCCTCAGTATTTACATATAACCTATTCATGTCCTCCAATATACTTTAAATCTTCTCTAGATTGTAATACCTACTATGATATGCTGATATAAATGCTGTGTAAGTAATGGCTATAGTATATTGTTTAGGGAATAATGACATGAAAAAAGTTCTTCTTGTTTCAGTATTTTCTGCCGTGGTCAATCAGATCTTCAGATGTGGATTGCACATCACTGACTGTATTGTGAGCTCTTAGTATAGCGGTCCCTGGCAAGCACATGTTACCTGTTCATGCAGCCCTCTACTTCATGGCTACAAAGCTTACAAATTTCTTTTTACTATCCACATAGTTACAACAGTATTGAGAAACAGCACAATTACAGAATAAGGAAAGATACACTAACATTAAGTGCTGAGTTCTATGGCTTCAGTTATTAACCTAATCAATAAGTAGTAGTCCTAGATATTTTATTAAAAGTACTGTATAAGAATACTGACATGGCAGCACATACTACTGTCTTGGGGATATTACAAGGTATTATTTTGATATCTTGAACATAAAACTGAACTTGAACATAAACATTTATTGAGCAGAAATGATGACAGCTATGCAATTGCTTAACAATAGGGATACATTCTTAGAAATATTAGGTGACTTTGTTCTTGGAAATCATATTACAGTGTGCTTACACAAACCTAGGTGATTTGGTCAGTCATTAGTGTGGCTTCAAGTATGGTAAAGATGAGATATATGAGACTGCTGCTTGCACATTATACTAATCAAGCAGAAAGAGCTCACTCTAAAGTGATGATTAAAACATAGTTATTTATTAATATATAAACATAGTTGTATGCACAGACTTTCATACGACAGCACAGATTTTTTTTTTTAACACCTCCCTCACCACAAACATTTGAGTATTGCATTCCCTACAACAGTGTTTGATAGGGATTTTTCAGCTCCATTATAATCTTATGGGACCATCATCATTGTTGACCAAAACAGTGGCGCAAGGGGCATGGCTGCTGTTGGCCCGAGCTAGAGTAGTGCCATGGAAATGCACAGTAGTATTCAGACTGGGAAGTTCATTAGGCAGTAAGGTTAGCTCTGTATTGGTACTTTTAAATACTGTATTTGGATTGTTTCCCAATGGGGGAGGGATAAAAGCCACACTCTTTAATATTACAGTATCATTTTGTTTCAAAATGTGTAACTTTGTAAGAGAGAAGTGTGTGATTAGAAAAATGTTTGGTTTCTTAAGCATTAGCTAGGTGTTGTCTGTAGTTGAGTTGATAAGGTCACATTATTGAGGATGAAATAAATAAAGTGAAAAGTTCTCCCTGTTCCTGTGTATCCACCTTGGATAATATATCCCTGATGCTGAGCATGGTGGCACAGACCTATAATCCCAGCACTCAAGAGGCTGGGGCAGGAGGATCATAAATTTGAGTCTAGCCTGGTCTGCATAGGAAATGGAAGGCCAGCCTGAACCACTACCCTCTACCCCCCAACAAAGTACACTTGGTTACTTAGTGTTATTTAGTATTATTTAGTATTCAGTAGAACCACAGTGTTTAGTTTTATAGCCATTCTGTTGAAGTGATTTACCTGAGGGATGGCAGTGGCGGGGCTTTGCATATTTAGAAGAGTGAGAACTGAATCCGCTGCAGCAGTAACTTTTCCTAGGGAAGTCACGTGCAAAGTTGCTACCTTTTCCTTAAAGCATGCAAAAATAACAGTGCCTTTTTTTCTTTCTAAGCTGTTCTAATAGGCACTCAATTCGATTGGGTTAAGAAAAAGAGTTCATCAAACTAGTCTTAGAAATACTTTATACAAATACATTACGACTGGAACACCAGTGGGATAGCCGCTGGAGGTGTCCAGTAAAGAAGGGCATAGCTGAAGGTCAGAGGGGACCTGGGCTACAAATACAGATGTATTTGCTTGAAAAGGAGGGTCAAGTGAGCTCTGTCAGATGTGTAAGATAGGAAGAAACCTAATGAGGTAGTTCAGAATTCTTTAATGTTGATGGAAGTAGTCATAATTGAATTATGAGGGTAGATACTACTAGAGGAAATGATCAGAAAAATGAGAATGAAGTCCTTGTTTCTTTATCAGTGCTGTATGAGCTGAACAGGAGGACAGTATAACTGGGAGGAGACTAGGGAAAGAGGGCTAAGCAGTGGAACAGAGAATTGAGTACCAGAAATCTTTTCATTTCTTCAGTAGCACTTAGAAGACTGCATATAAATGCAAATAGATCATCAGTTAGGTAAAAGCTGGAAATTTCTTAGCTAAGTAAAGCACTGCAGTGCTTAGATACTGACGGAAATTGAGTCATGTTGGCCCAAGTAAGGAATTGTGCCTAAAAAGAGCAGCAGAAACACAGGAGAAGGTATGAGAAAGAAGGTGATAACAGGAATCACAGTGTTACAAGCTGAGCGAGCAGTAGGGTAAGTTGAAAGTACTGTAGAGACATGGAATAGAATATCAGGAGGTTCAGCATAAAGTGCAGTGAACAGTTGTTGAGAGCTGGTAGGAATATGAGATTGATTGGTCACATAGTTTCAAAGGTAAAAACAGTTTTTTGGGTGATAAGATTCAGCCTGTTGGAACTAAAGTTTGTTTTCATGTCATAGTGAAAGAACATTGCCAAAATTTTAGACATTTTATTGAACCTGTCTGAAAATCTAGTTTACTTACAATAACTTACCAGATTGATACTGTTTTGAATGCTTCCCCTAAAAATTTATGAGATATTTTGGCATGTTACTCCAAGTTTTAATCTTATGATACTCCCATTCTCAGAGTGTATCTCTTCATACTTGTCAGACTCCAAATTGTTCAGAACAATCTTTTCTAGTCCTGTATATTGAATTAATGGTAAATGATAAGTGATGGTAAGTGATGTCAAAATTTGCTTTTGGTTATTAATGTGATTGAACTTTTCTGTTTTATTGACTATAGTTGTGCATTACCCTGACCCTGTCTTTTGTTCATTTTCTTTTGGACCTTTTTTTCTTAATCGATTTCCATTTTCTTTTTGTTTACCTTGTTTTTTCCTACTTAAGTTGTACCTTGGTTTATTAAATAATGAACACTCAGAGTTGGTCTGTGATTACTTCTTTAACCAACTCATGCAGTTACAGAATTCTTACTATTAGGTTCTTAAGTATTCTTTAATCCTAAGTTTGGTTCTTTGAAACAAAAGTTATTTAGTACTAAATGAGAAGGGCTTTTCTTTCTTTTTGGTTTAATCCTGGTTTTCTTAATTTATGGGGATTTTCTTGTTGCCTCATCTCTTTTTCACTAACAAAGTGAATACTTGTTATTTAAGGGGGGGTTGTTTGGTTCAGGTTTGGGTGTGGGTTTTTTGTTTGTTTTGTTTGTTGTTGTCTTTTTTGAGACAAGGTTTTGGTCTCAAAAAGTTGAGGCTGGTCTCGAACTTGCAAGGATTCCCCTGCCTTAGCCTCCCAAGTGCTGGGATTAGAGGCATGTGCCACCACCCCCAGCTTTATTTAAATTTTTTGAAGTATCAAATATTCCTTGTTACCTAAATGTTTTAAATAAATATTATGTTGATACTGGAAATAAAAGTACGGTCTCTAAATAGATGATTATATTTAATTAAATCTGTCTTAATTGCCTCATTCTAACTTGTCAAAAATGAGATTCCTGCAATTTTTTTTACTTGTTTCAAATATATTTTTCTTTAATGAATGTGTGTTATATTCATTTATACATTCAGCACATGATTCACTATAGAATAACCACTCTGTACTGTTCTGAGAATTGGGTTCACTCATGGTAAGACGTGGTCTGAAGTTTTATTTTTTTTCACCAAGTAATCACACTTGAAAGTACTGCATCTCTTTTCTAATCTCTATAAACAAGAAAGGTGGGAAGAAAGGAAATTTGCTCTTTACCACCACTCACTTTGGCAGTGCTCTGCCATCATTTAATTGACTTTAGGCAAGTCATTTAACATGTAGAATAGCAGTTCTCAAACTTTCTGGTTTCAAGACTCCTTTTCACTTAAAAAGTTACTAGAGGACTCTAAACTAGCTTTTGCTTATGTGTTTAATAATTATTGATAATTACCATATTAGAGATTAAAATTAAGAGATTTAAATGCTAATTTTAAAATAATTTATTAAACATTCTAATCAATATTTTGTGAAAAATATTTGCCAAAGTGACAATAAAACAGTGAAGAAATTAACAAAGTTTTAAATATTTTTACAAGTTTAGTGTTTGACTTAAAGGATGACTGGATTCTGTTTATAAAGCTTCTGAGAAAGGGTGATGATTTTTTGACTTTGTGGTTCACTAGATAGAGTATTAAGACAAGGCTGAATCAAGAGTTGTTGAAGTTGTGAGTTTTCTGTGTTTTGTTTTTAATTCTGAGCCATGCCTAGCTTACAGTTTTACCAATAGGAAAATGATACAGTATATTGGATGAAAACATAGTTTATATCCTGAATGAACAGTTGTTGAGATGACTTTTTGAGTTTTGTTTTTTAAATATGTGTGTACTAGGTTTCATTTGAAACAGTGGGAAGTACTGTGTTGAAAGTTCTGTGATGCTGGGGAGTATCAAAATAGTAGTGATGTTACGACTCATTTTAGGAAGATCAAGTTATCCAGGGTGACTCGTGGTATTTACAAAATGTTCTAAAGTCTGGAGCCAGGGATGATTTGGGTTTCCAGCTACCACTGAGAAGTAGTGTGAAGGGAGCAGGTGCTTTGCCCTCTTTATTCCCTCATCTGTAAAATTAGAGTGGAGGCTATCTCCACTGGTGCCAGAGTTTTATTGATTGTGTGGAATTTTATATGTTAATACATTTGAAGCTAAATGAAGATTCTTTGTTTTGGAAATAGATTCAGTCACTTTTTAATTGTGCAGAAGAAACTATCTTTATATTCCTTTCTGTCAAGTGGTTTTTATGTAAAGCTTGGGGTAGTCAATTTAGATAATTTTCATTATTCTGGAGAATTGAAGTCAATGGAATTTCCCCCATGATTCTTGTACCTTTACGGTAATGTGGCTCCATTAATGTAAGATAATGGAGCTCCTTGCCTTTTTTACTCCTAAGACACCCTTTCTTATCAGTTTAAGAACTTAACTAGACTCATTTTCTGAATTCTTGGAATGAGCCCATTCATCTCATAATGTTAACAGAATTGAAGAAGCCCTAAAACTGAGTCCCTTGTTTAGGTGAGACTGATGGTAGGAGAAGCTATAATCAAACCAGTGGTTCTCAGCCTTGGCTAAGCTTTGGAAGCACCTGTCAATCATTTACTTCTAAAATTCATGTTTAGCCTTTAATGTTGAAACACTTCCTACTATAGGTCAGACTATTTCTTAGACCTTAGGTTAGAAAGTTTTGTTTCCTTAGCTTTTGAGAATTAAGTAACTTCATGGGAAATAGGACCTTTTAACTTGGAAAACTTTAAATTATTGAATCAATTTAGTTTTTAAAGTCTATATATGTGTGATAGATGGTGTTAAAGTTTCGCTTGTCAATAAGGGTTTTTGGTGAGTCTTTTTGGAATAATAAAGAAATCATCAGGTTTTCAGAAGCATAAATAATATTAAAATTTTGTCTTCCATTAATTTATTCAGAGTTCAGATTATTTTGGGTTTAGGCTTTTTCTAAAAAAAAATCTTTATTTTTTTTCTATAGGTGAAAGCACTGAAAGAGAAGATTGAATCTGAAAAAGGGAAAGATGCCTTCCCAGTAGCAGGTCAAAAATTAATTTATGCAGGTATGAATTAAATTTGCTGTGTCTTGCTTACGGTGACATAAATTTTGAGTTTTAGAAATGTTATGTTACAAATTAGAGTATATTCAAATTGATTCTTTTTTAATTGATTCTTTCATAAGTATTATGTAGATAAAAGCAGTGAGGAGTAGTCATTGGAATATGACATTAATATTCAATCTTCTCTTTGTTCACATTTGCCCCTTATATTTTTCCATTGAACACTGTTTTATATTCTTTTGTAATCTTCATATAACTGGCTTTTGTGTTTTTAATGCAACTGAGTTTCTTGGTTTTATTAATCTAATGAATCGGGACCATGTAGTCATTTTGTTTATTAATGTACTTAAAATCAAATTTAGTGCTTTTCCCCCCTCTTTGAGACAGGATCTCACTATGTAGTTCCTGCTGGCCTTGAATTCACAATGCAGCCCAGGCTGACCTCCAAACTGCAGCAGTCCTCCTGCTTCAGCCTCCTAAGTGCTGAATATCTATTTTTAAAGAAACTGCTAAAATTGAATTATACAGAAAGTTTTTATGTAGAGAGTCACTATAAATACATGGTAAGGATGAGGGAAATGATTGTAAGATAGAACGTTCTTAGAAATCAATAAGGAAAAGATGATCCATTAAATACAGCTAATGATCGGAACAGAAAATTGCAAATTTTATTATCGTCACTGGTAACCAGGAAAAACTTGTTCAAAAATCAATTCTCTTTGTTCTGCAAAGAAGTACTACACACTGTTGTTGTAGATACCAAGAAGGCAAGTCTTTAATTGCCTGCAAATTTCTTTTTCTAGATCAGAGATTTTGTAGTACTTCTCTAAATGAGGCAGTTGAGAGAAAGTGCTAGCTCCATGATCTAAAGCCTACTATTTTATGGGTCAGGATTCAGAATCTTAATGAAGCAGGCATAAAAATACAATTTAAGATACCTGCAACCTGTTCTTTAATTCTTACATAGAATAGAAGTAAGGACTCTGTCCTTTGGGCTAATGTTTATAACTTGTGGTGCAAATAAGTTTTTAAAGATGGAAAACTAAATGGACGTGGTGGTACACGCCTATAATCCCAGCACTCAGGAGGCTGAGGCAGGAGGATCACCTGAACTGCATAGTGAGACTGTCTCAAAAAGACCAAACAATAGTAATAATAATGGAAAACTAAATGCTGGGGATGTAGCTCAGTGGTAGAGCACTTGCTTACCATGTTTGAGGTCCTGGGTTCCAACCCTAGTCCTGGGGGTAAACAGGAAAACTGAATTCCAGGAAAATGAGACCTCCAAGGTATCCTGACTACTATCATCCTGGCCTTCAGCTGACTACAGTGTTAGGTACCCTGCCTGTGCTTTACTGAGTTCTATATCATCTTCCTTTTCCTCTATACCATCTCATTTTTAGAAATTTTTTGTGGTATCTGACTGTCATAGCATTGGAATACTGCTGATTAGTCTAGTATCTGGTATTTCAGGAAACTAGGAAGTTTGTTGCTATTCCTTTCCCTCTATCAGGAAAGAATGTAGGTTATTTCCCAAGGGCTATCTGGGCAGTCACAATATTAGATTTTCTTTCTTTTAAGAGCTTCACTTTCTCAGGATCTGTTTCATATTTCCTTTGCCCAGCAAGTCTTTTATATAACTAATACATTTTTAAAGATTGCTTGATACTAAGCCAGCCATGGTGTCACACACCTGTAATCCCAGCAACCAAGAGGCTGAGGGAAGAGGAGTACTGTAAATCCGAGACCACACTGGACTACTTAAGCAAGCTGGAGGCCAGCTTGGGCTACACAGTGAGACCCTGTCTCAAAAAAAATTCTTTTTAAATTTTTTTGCTTGATACTGTATTTACAAGAGATATATTTGGCATCTTTTAGTCAAGTATTTATTCTTAATTGATGTGTTACCATATAGTGTGTCTTTATTTTGGCTGACTGGTCAGTGTTTTACTTGGGAGAATGATAGAGTTAACATTGGTGATTAACTAATAGAAAGTTGTTTTGATTTCATTTACGTGCAAGGCAAAGATGATGTTGCCTTAAATTAACACTTTTTTCCCTCTGACTTAGGTAAAATCCTCAATGATGACACTGCTCTCAAAGAATATAAAATTGATGAGAAAAACTTTGTGGTGGTTATGGTGACTAAAGTAAGTTTCAGCCTCATTCTGTGTCTTCACGCATGTGAGTTTTAAAAAAGTAATGATCCAAATTCCACATAACAGGCACAGTTTATATATCTGTAGAATTATGTACCTCACTGCTGTTAAAGGTATTTTTTTAGGTTTACCTTTAGTCAATCATTAAATTGATAATTTCATACATTTATAATTTTTATGTAAACTAAAACAAATCTTGTTAAAATTGATTTTGCTACTATAGTTAAATACCGCATAATTTTAAAAATGATTAGCAGGACCAGGGATGTAGCCCACTGGCTGGTATAGCACTTGTGTCACATCTATGAAGCCCTGTGTTTGAGCCCAGGCACTTGAAAAAAAAGTCACACTTAGCAGCTGAATAAACATCTTTTATTCTGTACCTTTTAATAAGGGTGCTTTAAAGGAGTTTGATATTTACTAAACCTGGCAAACTCTTCCAGGTAGAAAAGGCATGAACTGTAAACACATTATTTCAGTAATATTTCTTTACAAAAAAATGATGGAATGATTTTTATGAAGAAATTTGAGAACAGTTTTGTGATTTATTGGATTAAAGTTATTTGGGGGATTTTTTAATTCTTTTTTGGATTTTTTGTTGTTTGAGTTTGTTTGTTTGAGGTACTATGTAGTGCAGGCTGGTCTTGAACTCACTTACATAGTCCCTGGTAGCCTCAAACTCTGGTAATCCTCCTGCCTCAGCCTCCCATGTAATGGTATTATAGGTGTGTCACCATGCCGAGTTTGGATTATTTATGAAAGTGAAATTTTTCTCCAGAGAATGACTGTGGATTCTTTGAGAGACTATTAACTTATTTACTTGTTTGTTTAAATACTTGTTTGATGCATAATTACGCAGTGGAGAGTTAAGACAAATACAGAAGTTGTGCTACTCATGACCTTAATTTTTAGTATTCAGTTGTCATATAATAGGAAGGAACAGTGTTATCAATAAGTAGCTTTACTTGACAATAAATACACCTGAGATAGCTACTGTATACGAAAAAGAGGTTCAATGGCTTAGAGTTTCGGGAGCTGGAAATTCAAACAGTATGGTTCAGGTTCTGGTAAGGGTCCCTCTTAGCAGCAGCACATCTGAATCTGAGAGGAGAGCATGTTGTATATTCCATTCATGTGTGGTCTCTGGTCACCTTGCAATCAGAATTCAGTCACAGGGGTTCTACCCTGACAATGTAGCCTAATCACTTTTCTAAAGTCTCACCTTTAAACTCCATTGTCAAATCACGTTTTCACCCTCTTAATTACCATTAATTTAAAACTAAGAATTAAGCTGCATGAGTTGGTTGAAGGAACTGACAAACCATACCAAGCAGTGTTACTTGGAACAGTAATTGAAACAGTTTATCCAAGACCAAAAGTGGAGTAAATGTGAAGATTTTATTTTCAAAATCACAGAATAATTCATAGTAATTGAAAATTTTACTTACTGTAAACTGAGAAATAAAAAGCAACTAAACAGTTTATATGTGTTAAATTTAAAATTTTTTAATCAAATAAGAGCCAAAATGATTTTGCTGTTATTTAAGCATCAGGTGTGCAGTCTAGCAGTGCATGGCTGTGCAAGTATCAACTATCTTCTAGCTCCACAGCTTCCTTCACCCCAAAATGAGACTCTACCTTCACTAAACACTAACTTCTCCTTCCTCTTCTCTTACCCTAGAGCAACTACCATCCTACTTTGTATCTCCCTTCACTGTAGATTCCTAATGTAAATGAACTTTTACAGTAACTGTCCTTTTGTGGCTGGCTTATTTCACTTAGCATAGTGTCTTTAAGATTCATCTGTATTTTAGCATATATCATAATTTCATTCCCTTTAAAGCTGAATAATACTGTTTTCTTGCTAGTTTCATGCACATTCAATAGGGTAAATGTGATAGTCATGTATCAGGATATGTTTTATTATTGCTGACATCCTTTTGCATTACAGTAACCTTGATTGAGAATGTATGAAATAAGCAGAAAATACCTCAATAGGTGCAAGTCTTTGAGGAGTAGATATTTACATTACACAGAAGTCTGATGATATTCACGCTTGTTTTATTTTGAAGTTAATAAAACAGACCAGCTTTAGAAAGGAAACAAGGTTCCTGTAGTTCAGTACTGTGGAAGCAATGAGAAGACTTTATTAAGAACAGAGGAAAGGGGCCAGGGACACAGCTCAGTGGCACAGTGCCTGCCTGACAAGCTCAGTCAAGAGTTCAATGTTGGTACCAAAAAAAAAGAATAGAGGAAAAAGTCACTTAGATCAAAAGCAAAAAGGAAAATTTCAAAAAGCAGAGGGGCTTGATACTATTTAAGTTTAAATAAGTCTTTGTAAGAGAGTCAGTTCTTGGGGCTGGGGGTTTAGCTCAGCGGTGTAAGTGCCTGCTTGGCAAACACAAAGTCGTGAGTTTGATCCCCGGCACCAAAAAAAAAAAAAAAAAAGAGAGAGAGTCAGTTCTTAAAGGCATGATCTATTCTATTGACCTCAAGTAATTAAGGAAAATGTTAAGTGGATATAATAAATTTTAAGTTAGTTTTATTCAAATTGATCATTACAATATTGTGGTATGTACAAATCTAAATCTTCATCTTTGGGAAGCTCCAGTTTGTCCAGTTTCATTACATCAGGATTTCGTCTCATGGGAGTTTAAGAACATTGCTAACCTTTATTATATTGACAGTTAATGTTATAGAGCTAAATTCAAGACTCCTAGAACAGGGAAAGGAGATGTAGTGAGTGCTAGTATTTTGTAAAAACCTCCACCATCCCTTTTCTTGTTTGTTAGAGACGGGATCTTGCCTTGAAGGCTCAGTGACCCTCAGCCTCCTGAGGGCTTCGATTTTAGGCCTGTGACACCACATCGGGCTTCTTCCTGCAGCCTTGCACCAGCCATTTTTTCCTACAGTGTACTATTTGCTTCCATCGAACAAACACGAGGCATCTTCTTGCTTCTATTTGTAGATTTATTCATGTGGCAGATTATACTGTATGTTAATTACATCAAAAGAGTTAAGTTTGGGCCATAGGAAAAATATGAACAGAACGGTGAATGTGGGGAGGGCAGCTCTTAATTTTGTTTGTGGGCTGGTGAGGGTGGTAGTTGTGGTGTTTTGAGAGAGAGTGTTGCCATGTAGTTCAGGTTGGCCTTGGACTCAAGGTGATCTTATGTCAGTCTCTAGTGCTAAGATTACAGGTGTGCACCACTAACAGGTAGTGATTATTTTATTGATAGGCCTCCAGAGAAGAGTGAAGCTCCTATAGTATGATTTTGGTTTTTTTTCTCTGTGGGAGTCTTTTTTTTTTTTTTTTTTTTGTCTTTTTACATATATATTGCAAAATATTATTAGCCTTTTTATACTTACACTTACTAGTTATGGTTAGTATTGGGATTTTCCTCCTAAAATTCAGACAGATATTTGACATTTTCATTAATAGTCATACTTTTATTTCAAGAAAATTACTTTGACAGTGCTTTTAAATTACAGTAAATAAAGTTATGATCAGGATACATAAATTTTTCCAGGAAAATTACTTGAATTTTAAAATACTACCTTTTGGTTCGTTTTCATATTAACCTGATAGGTAGACTGAACTTGTTGGCTGAAGCCACTTATGGTCTGCGGTTAAGGTAACAGAAATGGTCTTGAGAACTTAGAAGATTACAAAGTGATTCCATTTGTTAATATTGGTCATTTATTATATCATTTTACAAAATTATGTTCAAGTTACAAGTTTGTAATAGTGTTGTTTGTAGCATCCTGTAACAGTAGTCTAATTGGCTATCACATAGTATATTTTGGTATAATTATTTTGCTTTTTAATATACTTAGCCCAAAGCAGTGACCACACCAGTACCAGCCACAACGCAGCAATCGAGTCCTGCCAGCACCACCACCGTCAGTTCCTCCACAGCAACAGCTGTGGCTCAGGCACCAGCCCCCACCCCTGCTTTGGCTCCCACCTCCACACCTGTGTCTGCCGCTCCAGCAGTGACAACGGCATCTTCTGAACCTGTGCCTGCTAGTGCAGCGCAGCAGGAGAAGCCTGCAGAGAAGCCAGCAGAGACACCGCCCGCCAGCAGCCCCACGTCAACTGACAAGTAAGAACTGGCTTTAGGGAACTTCATCTCTGGATAGGTGCACAACAAGAATGTGTACATGTATTTTTTTTTTTTTAGTTAGTACAGGTTTGCAGTACACAGTGCCACTTTCATTATGGGGATTCTGCATATGCATGCATCTAACACATTTTTTTTTCCAAATTCATTTTATTTCAAGGAGAAAAGAAACTAAAAGTTTCAAAACAGATCAATCAGGTGTCTAACACATCCTAATTCCTTTTTTTTCCCTTTAAATACCCTTTATCTTCTCCCCAATCTCTTGTTCTCCTTCTGACTTGAAAACTTTTTCCTACTTCGTGATTATCTTCCATTTTGCTCCATATGTGTACTTTGCATTCCCCACACAAGAGAAGCAATGTGGTATTTAAACTTGTGATTTATTTTACTTAAGATTATTGTCTCAAGGTACATCCATTTACCTAAAACCATTTCAAGTTTATCCTGCTTTGTGATAGACTAATACTCTATTATATACAGGTACCAGTGTTTTTCTATCCATTTATCTGTTGGTGGACATACAGGCTTTTTCTAAGATTTAGCTATCATAAATTGTGCTGCTATAAACATGAGCATGCATGTATCACTGTTGTGATGATTTTATCTCTTTCAGGAAGATCCTGCATGTATTTATTTTGAATAATATTGTATTGATAAAACTGACTTCATATCTACTAAAGTTTCTCTAAACTGAACTCTGACTAAACTATATTCTTATGTCTATTTTGATAGTCTACTATAGTTAAATATACACATTCCCTTCCATAATCCAGTTATTCCCACTCTATTGATTTTTTTTTTTAAGGTAGGAAGAATAATGATTTGAGTAGAAATGTTAGAAAATACAGATGACCAGAAAAAAACAAGAATTGCAGCATTGCTACCCCATCATTTTTTATCTTTGCCTTATATTTCTGGTTACTGTGTTTTTCATAAGCACCGTTCCACATTCCACATATTTCTAATTGCTGAATAGCATTGTGTGTGGTTCTGACATTTGTTAGTTCTCAAAACCTTAGAAAAGTAATTAATACCTTTGAATTTTTTTGTCATTTATGAATCATGAATGAAAACCAGGACCTATCTCATAGTCATTATCAGGATTAAACAAAGTGTTACATAGTTTGTAAAGTAACACATGATGCACACTAGTTGCTGAGAATCAGCAGTTGTTGATACTTTACCTAAACAGCTTTTGTTGAACCTGTGGGTTGTTGGAATTTTTTGCTATTACATCTCTAATTTTGTTAACATACATAAAAAGTAAACTTGTGTCTCTGGACTTCCTGTTTTGGTTTGGTTTGGTTTGGTTTTTAAGATAGGGTCTCTCTCTGTAGTTCAAGTTGACCTTGAGCTCACTGTGTAGTCCAGAGCTGGCCTCCAACTCATGGCAGTCGTCCTGCCTCAGCCTCCCACATGCTGGGGTTACAGGTGTGCATTACCATGCCCAGCTGTCTCTGGAGTTCTATAAAAAGGAAAAGAAAATGTAGAGACATTTGAAGAAAGAAAGAAAGAATACCTTGTGGGAAGTTTATAGTAAGACTACTGAGCAGTTTATAGCAATGATTTGGTTTGCTTTGGTTTGGTTTTGGTCATCCTTCAATGATAATAAAATGACCACAGCTAGTGCTTTAGTCAGGGTTATCTTGGCTGGAAATCCATGCATTACCTCGGAGCATTTATTATTTCATAGTCTGCTTTCACTGGTACTCCAGCTGTATTGTGATTTAGTTCAGCTCAGGACCTCAGTGGTATTATTAAATGAACTTGGAATCAACCAAACAATGGAAAACTTGAGTGACTGGAAGTATTTGCTGACATGTAATGTGTTACGATACATACAGCAATGATTAGAAAGAATAGAGTTGTGCATCTTTATTCAAAGGGAGTATAAGATAGCCAGTGGGTGCCTGAAACCACGCAAAGTACTGGATCCTACATGCTGTGTTGTTGCGTACACATACACATGCCTATGATGGCATTTAATTTATAAATCAGGCATAAGAGATTAATAACAACTAATAATGCACTATAGTGATTGTGACAATATACCATAATAAAATTCACATGTGACTGTAGTCTCTCTTAGACTGTTAAGTAAGACAAGGATTACTAGAACATAAGCACTGTGATACCTTGACAGTTGCTCTGATACCTGAGACTAAGTGACTTAACAGGCAGTAGCATGTATAACATGGGTGTAGATCCCAGGTGGGACAGTTCAAGGCCAGCACAAAATTTCGTTTTCCCACTCAGTATGGTACACACTTGAAAACTTTATTTTGTGCTTAAGTGTGAGTTCTGCGTCTAACCTTGTAACCTATGTTTGGAGGAGACTTGGTTACCTGGCTCATGGCTAGAAAGACAGCACAGACTCAGGAAATATGTTTTACCTGTACTTGTCTAAAACACTTTGCTTTTGGCATTCTATGATCCCATTGCTTAATTTGAACCCTTTCTCCATGTACAGCCAGAAATGCATTCAGCTTTCTTACCTAATAGGAGGTCATCCAGAGTCAGATTAAGGTGTTACATCAAGGACTGTTGATCAAATCTCTATGAAAGGAAGTTTACAAATTTAACAAATTTGTAAGCAAATTAGTTCACCCAAGCCACTTAAATACTGTAAACTTAATGAAATGTCTTGATTCAGTATAGATTGTCTTATTTTCTAAATTGCTTTAAGCTCCTTAAACTCATAGTGTGAGAGTTTTATAGTTGAGCAGTATATCTTGTACGCTGGTAACAATTTAAATTTTTATTTCCACTGTTCTTTGTTACCAGGAGCATAATTTTATCTATTCTAGAGTCAGGATTACCTTTTCGTATCAGCAGACCGTTGTATAAGTGAGTTACCAGTCAGTGATCCAGGAAGCATACACTAGGGTCGTCTACTTAGTTGGCCTTTGTACACCAATTGGTGTACAATTATGCTTATTTCTCAAAATTATGTATCTTAGAGGAGGATGATACAGGGAAGATGAGAAAAGCTTAGAATAAAAAACTCTTTAAATGTGCCTCTGTTCTTTCTATGTGTGCTGTGAAATGTGTAGCATCTTGCAAAAAACAAACTTAGTGGGCCAGGGATATACCTCAGTGGCACAGCACCTGCCTGGCAAGTGCACGGTCATGAGTTCGATTCCCAATCCAAAGAAAAAAACCCCACAAGAAAACTTAGTGAGTAATTACCATGAGGTATACTGTTGTGTAAATACATGCAGTATCAAGAAGTTTGTTGTATGTGAGGGCAATCTGGTTGTGACACCTGTCACCTCCATTGATCACCAGGGTTGATTCGGCTGATTTGACTAGCTACACAGGTGTCCCCTTTCCTCACCACTCTGTGCATCCCTCCCAAAGCTGTATGCTTGGTCAAAGATGACAACCACCCCTGACAGAGTAGAGTTTCCTTGGTCAAGAGTATTCAAGTTGCCATACTCCCCTGCTAGAACCTCCAATAAGCTCTCAAGGTTTGTCCATCACCACTGGCCTGATACTTTGCTGTTAGGGATACTGCTCCTTACAAGTCATCCACTACAGTACAGATTCTACTTCTTGATATCTGTCTTGGAGAAACTATAATGCTTTGAGGACTGTATTGTTTGTCTTCAAGGACATTGAGATCAACCTCATATCCATGAGTAAGGAAATAATTTGACCTGCATTTTATTCGTAACTAGAGAACAGTATTCCTCAAAGTGTAGTAGTCCATAGGCAACTTTAACATTTCTAAGAGTTTGTTTGAAATGAATTGTTGGGTTCCACCCCAGGTCTCGAAAAATTAGAATTATCTGGGTTAAATCATAAAAAGCTGTCTTGTAACAAGCTTAGATTCGCTAAAGTTGGAGACATTTTTATGTCTTAAGTTACTTTCTTATCACCGAGTCACAGTTCCCAACACCTGAAATTTAAAGAAGGAAAGGTTTCTTTAGGCTTACAGTTTATAGAGGTTCCAGTTCATGGTCAGCTAGCTCTAAGGAGAACATGATGTGTAAGAGGAGAAATGGCTCATGCCATAGTGACAGGAAGCAAAGCAAGGTCAAGAGGCTGGGGAGGGAGTTAGACCCTTCCAGGCCATGCCCCCAAGTGACCCACCCCCTCTGACCAGGCTTCACTCCCAACGTCACAGTGAGCCACGAGCTCCTCAGTGCACTGCTCCACAGGTGGGTGTCATACCCCCGTGATTGTCACCTCACAAAAGCCCACCTGTGAGCACATGAGGCTTCCAGGGGACATCTAGATACAAACCTAACACTTGATAACTAATGCTACATAGCAGTTAGAGGAAGTGGTATATAAACATATTAAATGAATGTAATTTCAAGGGTTTTTATTGAGTATGAAACGTTGCACAACAATACAGGCGGTAACCATAGGCCAAAAAAAATTGTTATGAAACATTTTTTGTTTTCCATGAGTGTGCGTGTTAATGTGTAAGAGAACGTTCAAAGGTCTGGCGCATACTGACTATGATTGTGTTTTCTCTGTTTGGGGAGGGGAGAAGTGATGAGGCTGAATGAAGCTTGTAGAGTAGTGGTTAAAGTGTACGTTCCGTCTTTGAATGCTTAAGAAGGTAGTTTTAAAGCAATGTTTGAGAATAATGAAATTATTCTGAAGGTTAGTAGTACCAGATAATAAAATGTATTATAGGTGATAATGATTAAAAATTTGAAACGGCTCACATTAGAAAGATTGCTGAGTAGAATAGGCAGTAATCTTGAAGTAGAACCAAAACGGAACTTTTAGTTAAAGATGCAGTTCCAGACAATTGAGAAGGTGCTCTTGGGATAAATGCTTCACTGTCTGAATGGGGAAAGATGGATCCTTTGTATGGTACATGCATAAAAAAATAACTTCTAGATGGATTAAGAGTTAATATAAAAGAGGAAACCATAGACTGGTATAGAACAAGAGAAAAACAAGAATAAAAGTTTTAAACCAGACTGCACATTCCTTAATAACACATTGATTTGGTCCACTAAATGGTGCCCTATGCATTTCTTTTTTTAAAAAATGGCTATAGATGAAGTTGTGACATGAAATAATTGTCAAGTTTTGAAATCCCTACTAAAATGAAGGCGAAGGGAAGTAAAAAATTAGGATGTGTTATAAACATGTACTAATAAAAATAGCCTTTCAATTAAAATAACCACAAGAAAGCCTGACACTAGTCTTTGTTTTGTTTTGTTTTGTTTTATTTGAGACAGGTTCTCGCTATGTAGTTCATATTGCCTCAGACCACAGCAGTCCTCTTGCTTCAGCCTCCCAAGTGCCACTACACCCAGCTACAAGTTATTCTTTGAAACTGGTATCTTAATGATTGTCTTTGAAGTATGGGTCTTGAGCCAAAAGCTTATTTGGCTTTTATATTTTTTTGAAATTACTACCTCTGCGTGTTATTTTTACTGTCTAGTTAGTGAAAAAACTTAAAATATGCCAAAGGATTATTATTTTTTTTTAATTTTTTTTTAAAATAATTTTACTTAAAGAGAAAACAAAACAAAACAGAATAAAGGATAGCAACAATACAGTATTCCAAGGAAAAAAGGAAAAGAACAACAACAAAAAAAAACCTAAAAAAAATTATTGCTTGACAAATTACATACTGACTTCTTGGAAATAGTTGTTCAATTTACAAAGTTAAAACACGTAAAGTAGACATTCAAACAGTGAGACTGTCAACAGTTCTGCTCCACAATCTGACAAAAAAAGCGATATGGTCATCCATCTTACCCATGCAAAAATATACATGCAATTATATCAGAAGGGTAAAATTAAACACAATAAAACAGAACAAAGTGGATCACAAGAAAGCAATGTAAAACACATAAATTTCAAAACTAGACAATCGGAGATACTCACTCTCTATCATATTGACTCTTGTTTTCTTCCAAATAGTTGTCCATATTGTCACATACAGGGAATTCACATGAAACAACCTTGTATGGAATGAATCTGAGCAGGAGGGCATTTCAAGTCTTCAAGACCACACATTAGGGAAGCCAAGCATGGCTGTCATAGTGTCTCTCATTCTTCTCAAAACAGCTGTCCATACCTTAATGTGTGTTGAAATTAAACAAGGCAAAGCAAGCTAAGATCACTTTGAACGAAAAGTGATAGTTTTGCTGGACTTCACATCATGACATTATGGAATCAGCACTGGGTATTGTAGTGTCTCTTTTTCTTAAAAGTAGTTGTTCATTGCAATATGTGTTATATAGTTGGTTCTCGTAAACTGTTTATAAGCTCTACACCTGCATGAGTCTCTACACATATATCTATCATTTCTATATTAGCAGGAAAAACAAAACAGAGCAAGATAAAACAAAACAATTCCTAGAAAAGCATGAGGCAGAAAAGTCACATAAAACCACAATACAAGGTGTTCTACAATGGTTACCATGGTGTCTAAGCAGTGTATAACAACATTAATAAAAATGAAGCATTGGAGATATTATAAGACTTCAAAAGCAAGTAATAATCAAACCAGAGTGGGTATCTTACTGAATCTTCTCATCTTCAGTGTATAGTTGCCTATACACTTCGACTTGATGCTATCCATCATAACAAATTTAAATAAAATCAGG
>PVJX010001541.1:100973-158139 GCA_004027295.1 Dolichotis patagonum
TAATCCATCCAAGCAGAGTGGTGAGAATAATGTAAATTTTAAATCTTGTTACCCCATTAACAGTATCCTCTGCCTTCATTTTTTAGACAATTCCTCCCCTTTCACTCCCATGGGGTGCACTGCTTGTTTTGGGTCCCACTGCCTCCCTATATAGAGCAGCTCAATGGACCCTATTTCCTGATCTACTCTGCCTGTGTTTCTCTCTGTTACTACTTTGAGGCCCTCTATACTAGAGATTATAGCCATTCTTCTCTGCCTCATTTCTGCTATTCTATTTTTCTGCCATTAATAGTCTATTTTTCTCTTCCACTCCACTGTCTGTCTCGTTCACTGAGGCCTCTCTGCCACTGTTCCTGAAATGCTCATATTCTTGTTCTCTCTCCCTAGAATGTCCTTCAGTATTTTTTGTAGGATTGGACTGGTGGTCACAAATTCTCCTAGTTCCTCTTTGTCATGGAAGCATCTTTTTTCTCCATTAATTTCTAGAGAGAGTTTTGCAGGATACATCAATCTGGGCTGGAGATTGTTCTCCTACAGGACTTGAATTATTTCACTCCAAGCTCTTCTTGACCTGATGGTCTGTGTTGAGAAGTCTGCCGTGATTTTGATGGGTTTTTCTTTATAGGTGATCTGTTTCTTTTCTCTGATGGCTTTTAATATTCTGTTCTTATATTGAATTTCTGGGATCTTGATTATTATGTGTCTGGGGGTAGCTCTGTTTGGGTTGTAGGTGGCTGGAGTTCTGTATGCTTCATACTTCTGCATATCATTTCTGTTTTCTATGCTTTGGAAATTTTCTTTAATAATTTCTGTGAATAGCCTTTGTAATTCCTCTGGTTTGATTCCTGCTTCTTCACTCACATACTTTATTTTTTTATTTTTATTTTTTTTTTTGGTACCGGGGATTGAATTTATGACCTCGCGCTTGCCAGGCAGGCATTTAAGCCACTGAGCTAAATCCCCGGCCCCACATACTTTATTCTTAAGTTATATATCCTCTTGTCATCTTCCAGTCTTTGTATCTTTGCTGCCTGCTCCCATGTTATTTTTAAGAGATCTTCCCTTTCATGACCCCACATTGCAAGCCTGTGTTCAATTTTTGATAGTCTATCTTTGGTTTCTTTCAAGCAGTTTTGCCAGCTTTCTATGGAGTCTTTAGTTTCCTGATAATCTCTTTGAATCTGTTTCATAAATTTTAGGTTTTTCCTGAATTCTTCATTAAATTTTTCTCTCCATTTTTGTTCCTCCATTCTGTCTGTGCCTTCTTGAGAGGTGCCCAGCCCTTCTTTTATTAATCTACTTATCTCTTGGTTAATTTGAATTAATATTTTAGTTTTGGTCCCGCTTACAAAGTCCTGAAGATATCTCTTTATGTCTGCTAACACTGTGTTTGATGTTGCATTATTGCTGCCCTCAGTCTCTTTTGTATTTACCTCTCCTGGATCAATGTTCTCAGGGTTGGGGGCTGGGAGTTGTTTCTTACTTCTCCCTTTCGTCATGTTTTTGGTTCCTTCCATACAAGTGTACAGTGTAATGCCCAGACCCTTTTCTTGTTGGTTAAGGCTCCTCTAGAGGGCTCAGGCCAGGAGCTTTAGCCCTCTTCAATAGGTTATCAGAGATTAGAGTTCACCCACAGGCAGTGTGCGCTAGCTCCTCCCATCCGGGCCAGTCAACCTTTGCAGGCCTTCACTGTGTCAGTGTGCACTGATCTCAGGGAAGTATTATTGTAGCGACTCACTGTCTCCCCGCCAGGGGCGCGGCCTAATCCAAGCAGATCCACCAATCCGCTCGGCAAGGGGAGCAACCAGCTGAAGCCACTTCCTTATGGAGTTAGGGCTGTCCTGCCCAAATCCAACATGTCGTCCAGTCTGTTACCCCTTTCCTGTGGGAGGGTCCCATTCCCACCACTCACCACGTGCGGATGTCCGTCCTGAGAACGCAGGACTCCCCAACCTCTGACTTCAGATCAGCTGCGGTGGGAATTCACGGTGCCTCAGGGTGGGTCAAGTGCAGGGCCGGTCCGGGCGAGCTGGATGCAGGGCTGTTCGACTCCGCGCTCCGGCGGCTCAAGCCAGTCGCTACAGTGCGGATTGCTTGTTTAGGTCGGGCAGCAATTCAGGCGGCTCCAGGAGGGCGCCGTGCTAGCTGACCTTAGCTTCTCTGATGGTAGTCCCAGGACCTCATATTCGAGTGGTTTTTTGCGGTTTAGTTTTTCCCTGGGTTGTGAGAGTCATCTCTATCTGTTTGGGTCTCTCCAGGGTGTTTTATTCTGGCATTTGAACTGTCTCTCTCAGAGAGGGTCTCTCTCCTGCTACCTACCAGTCCGCCATCTTGTTCAATCCCCCAAAGGATTATTTTAATCATAATAATAATTTGGATGTTATGATGCCAAGTGCTTTCTTGAGCATCTTACTAACAATACATCCTACCCAAAATACTTTGGAGTATATACTGTTGTTGATCATGTGAAATTGAAGAAATTGAGGCTCAGACAGTTTGAGTTCAAATGTGGATTTGCTAGCTCTTGCTGTACTTGAGAATACTTTCTCAGAAAAGTATAATGTAGGTCCCTCCTTTAATATAGCATACCAAATTTACAAAATACTGGTTTCCTTGCATATGGTGTTTTTTTTGATACTCATCTCCCACTACCATCTTGTACTCTTCTACTTATCCTATTATGAGTTTTTTTGTTACTGTTGTAAAAATTGAAATGAGCCAGGTATGGTAGTACACACCTGTAATCCCAGCACTTGGAAGGCTGAGGCAAGAGGATCACCATGTTTGAAGCCTGCCTGAACTACGTAGCAAGACCCTGTATCAAAAAGCATTAGCAACAACAACAACAACAAAAAAAAGTAATATACATGTATGGGGGATGTATGCATGCATGGGTGTGCATATGTGCTGATTTAAACTTCCACCTTTGGCACTTTTGTAACCTTAAGTTTATTTCTCTTTGGCCATCTCTTTAAGGCATCTCAAAATATTATCTACTTGTTATTTTGAACTTACCTGTGATTTTCCAAGAGTAACTTAGTGTTTTTAAATTGTTTTCATGTAGGTAAGATCTTGGATTTCTCCTACATCTGACTTTTGTATACACCGTGTTCCTTGACTTGAATCCCTTTCAGTTAAATTGTTCAGTTAAATTGTTTTATAGGTTTACCTATAAAACCTTGCTACGTGGAGACTTCTGACCAAATTTGGTTTCTATGTGTTCTATTTAGTGATATATTGATGTTGATATTTCTTCTATGACTTGATTTATCCAGTATTTTATTGTGTGTTATTGTTTTCATATTTCTTCAATAGAGTAAACTGAGTGGACATTATATTTAAAATGATGGATTCTCAGAATGGCAGCAGTATTATGACTGAAGATACATTCCAAGCCATAAATGTTACATGTAATACTATAAATATAGTAGCCAGACTTTTTATTTAAAGGCAAAAATCTTACTGAGTTGAATAGTCACAAAACTAATACAAATTAAATTTTGCATACTTTTTGAAATGTGGTTTTTTTCTGTAAAACTTTTCCAGTACATCAGGAGATTCTTCTCGGTCAAACCTTTTTGAAGATGCGACAAGTGCACTTGGTATGTATGTACTTTATTTTGTATATAAAATGGGAAAGAAGTTTACATTTCACTTTTTTAGATCACAATGTGTTAATTCATGGTTACTTAAAATTGAGCTGTAAAATGATTTAGGTAACCAATGGTCAATCAATGTATATGTAAATGTGATCTTGACAAGGTTTAATCTGTGTGTAGTTTTATTATGAAATGTCTTTGGAAGAGTTTACAGTTTCTGTCCATCTTCCTTACACTTCATGTTTATTCACCTCTAGGTTCCCAGTTTGATGACATCTATAGATTCCCATCTACAGTTTTTCACTTGTATTAGCTTACAGCAAAAATTTCTTATCCCACCTTTAATTTTGCTAGCCAGATAAAGCCTCTCCTTCTTCCTGTACCCCTAATCTGTCAAAATTAGCTTTTTCCTTGCTAACTCCAGTACAGTTCCTACAGATTATTGGTTTATTGGCTGGCAGCATTATTCCTGTTCTTTGGTTCAGCAGATAGAAGGCTGAGGGGAGATGGGCCCAGCGGCTTTAATGGAGTATGGACTCTTGCACCAGCAGGGTTTTCTTCACCAGTAGCATTCTAAAAGATCTGGGCTAGTTCCTCTGACCTAATTAGATTTGCGTTCCCTGGTGCCCTATACTTACAGAGTATGGTTTGGTTTGGTTTGGTTTGGTTTGGTTTGGTTTGGTTTGGTTTGGTTTGGTTTGGTTTGGTTTTTGGTGGGAGAGCTGATTTTGGTTTTTGGCACCAGGAATCTAACTTGGGGCTTCCTGCTTGCCAGGCAGGTGCTGTGCTGCTGAGCTACATCCCCAGCTGAAGTATGCTTTATAGTGTCACAATAACTTACATAATCTAAAATGGTCTAAGAACATCAAATCCAGATTTTTATCTTTGCAGAAATTAACTGAGATTGCTCTGCTACCAAGTAACTGTATCAGTCAACATCTAGTCAGGAAGACAGAAGTCACTGTACTTGTAACACAAAAAGGGTTTCCCTTAGCATATTAGTTCCAGAGGTAGTTGGAAGGGCTGGAGAGAAGGTTACTCAGAGAATGGACAACTAACTGTTCTGTAGCCTCAGAACTGGAACCAGCTGGTGTTTACCTTAATGCTGCTGAAGTCTCTGACTGGCACTACTGCTGCTGCACCTATGCCTATGGCAGTGATGTCTTTCTTTTGCATCGATATCTTTTATAATACCCCTTCTGAACTGTGTACAAAGATTCCTTTGTTTGTTAATCTTTTATTTACCTGATCACTGTGTTGATTCTCTGCCTCTTTTGACATTCCTCAACTTCGTACACATCTCTTCCTGACCCATATTTCAAACCATTCTTCTTTAGGCTTTCTAGTTAGTTCTTTTTTTCTTCACATCAGTAGTTCTGCTCTAGGCCATAGTTCAAAGTTTAAACATTGAGAATGGCCAGTACCAACATTTACCCTAGGGATTTGGAAGTCATGAGCTTTCTGGTTGGCAGTTTAAACAACTAAGACAGAGCTTCCAGATTTATTTAAATTGTCAGCCTACAACTTCCACAAACATCTCAGATTTCAATTTCAGATTGACGCAGATTTCTGTTCCCCATCTAATTGTTCTTTGTTCCTTTACTTGCTTTTTGCACCATCAACCTCCCTTGACCTAGCATTAGCATTATCCTTGGCCCTCTGCCTCTTAGCCCAGTGAGTCTGATTGATTCTCTTTCCTGAAGTCTCAGGAATACTTGTTTTCACTGCCATTCAGTTACCTTAGCTGAGGTCCTTACCTCACTTTGGTGTTATCCATTTCTATCTAGTCTCTTCCTGCCAGAGTGGACTTTGTAAAAGGCAAATCTGATGGGGTCATTATTACTTCACTTGAGTCCAGAACTCGTACTAATCTCAAACCTCACCCTCAAATTTAAAAGTTACGAAGTGATTTATGGGACTGGGAAACAAAAAGTCATGTATTAGCTTTTGTCTGTTACTATAATGAAATATCGGAGGCTGGATGCTTTTTAAAGAGCCTTATTTAGTACAATTCTGGAGTTTCAAGAACATGGCAGTGGTATCTGCTTGGCCGTGCTCTGCGAAGGCCCCTTGAAGGATGGCGTCACAATGACAGAAGTATATATGAGAGGGAGAGACCATATGGTGAGACAACTCTAGATAACTAACTCAAAATTCCACAAGAATTACCTTAGTCCTCTTAAGCAGTACTCCCAGTGACCCTACCATTTCACTGTAGACCTCAGTTCTTTTTGTTTTCCAGTATTTCCATTTATTCTCTTCTTTTTTTTAAAGAATCTTTAACAACTGATTCAAAAATTGATTTGTGAGAGTAAATATCCAAAATAGCCATTACACAGCTGAAGAAAAAGAGCTGCCTACAGTGACAAGTGTAAATCCCATAAACATAAGATCAAGCTCAAAAGTGTCAGACAAATGCACACACTTTATAAACATGCAAAACTAAATAATATGTAATTAAACTATTAGAACAGTAGGGGAAAACTAGGCAAGCCTACCGACTTTCATCACCATACTGGGCACCAAGTTTCTACAACTTGAACTCTTAAGAGAAATTTAGGTGTTTCCGCTTTTAAATATCTCTGTTTTTGAAAATTCTGTAGGAAAAAACAATTTATTGAACAGGTCGTGAAACTGATGCCAAATGGCATGGTCCCCTACACAGATGAACCTGGGTTTGAATGGTGGAAGGGTAGGAATAGTGAAACTTAAAATAAATTTCAAATTATAATGATATCAAGAACACATGAGAACTCCATAAAGAAAGATGGGGCTACCTAGCAGGATTAGGCAATACCTTTTAAATTTAGAAGAACCTGGCCATTTGGAGATGGCTGGCGTGAGTGAAGAGACTGAAAGGAAAGGTGTAACTTGTTGAGTAACTTGGAGTGTCATAGGGGAGATGCATTGGGAACTTCAAATGAAATGAGGTTTTCTTTCTTAAAGGTCACTTTTCCAGCTAAAGAATGAGTTGTAGGTGGAAGCAGAGTGGTAATCCTGATCAAGAGATTGCCATGGGCTAGTCTTGAAAGATGGCACTGGAAACAGGAGCTAGATGGGTTTGGGATATACTTGAGAGGCAGAGGGGCCGGTACACTGGTAGATCAGATATGGAAGGATGGGGAGAGTTACTGAAATCATCAAGCTTTCTGGCTAAGCATCTGGACAAATGAAGATGCTGTGTATTGAAGGGAGAAGATAAAAGACAGGAGGAACATTTGAGGGCAAATCTATGGAGTGTCAGGCATTGGGCACAGCGTATGTGTAGAGCTGTGGCTATAGCAGGAAGAGAGCAGACAAGTGGACCACTTCCTGAAGGATGGAGACCTCTTTTATTTTTTCTCTTTTTTGTGGTGGTGGGGGGGGGTGGTTTTGTATTTTGAGATGGGCACTTACTATGTTTCCCAGGCTAGTGTTAAACTCTTAGACTCGGGTGCTTCTCTCGCTTCCATCCACCTCCTGAGTACCAAGATTATAGGTGTGAACCACCAAGTCTGGCTTCCCATTATGCCTATGAAACATACTCATTTATCTTGTTACTACAATAAACTACAACAAAAAACCGGGCATAGTGACTCATACTTGTAATCCCAGTACTCGGGAGCCTGAAATAGGATTGCTGCGACTTTGAGGCCAGTGCGAGCTACATAGTGAGACCCTGTCTTAAAAAAAAACAAAGCAAAACAAAGTGCACAAGTTACCACAGACTTAGTGGTATAAAACAACAGACTCACTATCTTAAGGTATATAGGTTAAAAGTCTGACGAAAGATTCAGCAGGTCTATGTTCTTTCTGGAGACTGGGAGAGAATCCATTTCCTTGACTTTCTCTGCTTCTAAAGGCTTCCTACATACCATGACTCTTGGCCCCTTCCTCCCTCCAAAGCAATAGCATAGCTTCTCTGATTGTATTTTTGTCCTCTCATCCTGACAGTCTCATCTGGTTCCTCTTCTGTTTTTAAGGACTCTTGTGATGACACTGGGCCTACTTGGAAAGTCCAGGATGAGTTTACATCTGAAAGTCAGCTGATTAACCACCTCACTTTCATACAGTACAGCTTCACTTCCCCTATGCTAATATATTCATATAATCTAATAGATTCATAGGTTTTAGGCCCTAATGCATGGGCATTTGGGGAGTACCATTCTGCCTTCTACATGCATGTTGTAATTCAGAGTGTTAATTGTATTTGTAACACAGTATGAACATTTTAAGACATATGTGGTAAAGAGAGGTATAGAGAATGTTTATTAAAAGTTCCTATCCTTTATCTTCTCATTTTTAGTGACAGGTCAGTCTTATGAGAATATGGTAACTGAGATCATGTCTATGGGCTATGAACGCGAGCAAGTAATTGCGGCCCTGAGAGCCAGTTTCAACAACCCTGACAGAGCAGTGGAGTATCTTTTAATGGTGAGAAACCTGTTTTTCTTTTCCTTCTATTTAAGATGAAAATCTCAAAGAAACATATTTTATAAAAGAAGAGTATACTAGGAAATTTATATGTACTTTTATTTTTCTTAGAATGTTAACATGCTTCTGTGATTTTAGTTTAAAAACATGGCTAAGTATGTTACAAAATTGACTAGATGTAGTGCCTTACACACTCTGGTTGTGTGTTGGTTGTAGGGACGTGTTTTTAATCTAATAGGCCACCATTTTAGTAGCTTTTTAGCTGCACTATGATCTGGGAGCTCAGAACAAATTTTGTTTATTTTTCTATATGAACTTTTGTAATTAATTGCCAGCTTCACAAAACTAGGAAAGTTCATATAAGAATTTTAATTTTTGGTTTATCTAAACAGATTCAATCCCAGATTTTCCTGAGCAGTTGGAGAAAAAGTTTAGGTCATGAAATCTCAATTCATTAGCCTTCCCATTCACTCGTGATCCAGAGTCACACTTTTGACTTATTTTTGGTATTGAGAATTGATCCCAAGGCCTTTGAGCATGCTAGATAAGTACCCCACCTTGAGCTGTGTCTCCAGATCCTTTTTAAATTTTTATTGTAAGACAGTCTCAGTAAGTTCCCCAGTCTGGCCTTGGACTTGCCTTCCTCCTGCCTTACACTCTGGAATCACTGAGATTACACATGTGTGTCATGCTTCACTATCATAGTACATCCTATGCATGGTATTCCTTACCTGATTCTGTTGGCCTTTGGATTGTTAGCTTATGGCAGTCAGTAGCAGTTAAGAACTTCTGAATAATTGGAAGGGATAGGGTAAAGGTTTTTAAGAAATAAGCTGTGGACGTTGAAGCCCTTGGCATTTTATAAACACAAACTAGCTGTACAGCAGCTAACAATCTTACAATCTAAAGTACCACAGTATTGGAATATGCTGGATTAACCCTTTTTAGTCTTAAAATTTTGTTCTGTAATCATCCTTGGTGTTCCTGGAATATTAATCTAAGTCTAAATTGCTTCAAAGATAATCTTTTATAGCTGTGACCCTAATTCTTTGGAAAATATTGTACAGTCCGTAGGTAACTACTGCCTTTATTTCTTGGTTGCATTTCTGTTAGAAATTCCTTTTCATTAGCCAGATAGCTTCAGGGAATCCTCAGTCACAGCCAAGTCACTGTGCTTTTGGCTCTACCAGTTATTTCCCTATGCTTTGGCACATGAGGTTCTCAAAATCTTTCCTTGCCGTATACAGTTATCTTTTTGAATTTACTTTTCCATTATCCTCCTAGGTATTCCCTTTAAATTCTGGCAGCTGGTTTATGTCTTTTTGGAATTGAGAAGTCTGGGTTGGTAGTTGTGGATCATTTTAGGACGGACTTCCCAGCCCGAGTCTGTAAGAAAATACTACCTTTACTTTCAAGGAGCAGCTTTAACTTATACCTAATTAGGATTCTGTGTAATATCAGATATTTTGATTTAATGTATGTGATTTTTTTTTCCCCATCTTTTTGAGACAAGGTCTCCCTACAAAATCCAAAATGGCCTTGAAGTCACTGTGTAGCCCAGGCTGGCTTCGAACTCAAGGCAGTCCTCCTGCCTTAGTTTCCTGGTGGGGGGCATGTACCACCATGCCCCCCACCTGGGGGGGGGGATGTACCACCATGCCCAATTTTTTTTTAGACAAGCTTTTACTAGAATCCAGGCTGACCTGGAACTCACTAGTAGCCTAGGCTGGCCAGGAACCCACAGTGATCCTCCTGTCTCAGCCTCCCTAGTGCTGGGTTTATAGATGTGTGCCACCATGCCCAGCTAGTATGTGAAATTTTAAGGAATAAAAGAATCAGTTTTTCCAGAGTTCAATTTTAAACTGGTATATAGCATCAAATATAACTATATAAACAGATGAGAGAAGAATTCAGGAGACAGTTTAAATTATATTTTTTTATATTTACTGTTTAAGCTACTATTTAAGGTGAATGGGTAGAAAGAAGTGTTAGTCATTTATACCTAATAAAAGGCTGTGTCCTGTGTGTGTAAGAATTAAGGTAGATCTGTAGCTGTGTTGACTGACTTCAGTTTAACAAACAGTTCCCCCTGTTGGGGAATTTGATGGAAGCCTTGCCCCCTGTACATACCTGGCTAGCACTTAGTGACTTGTCATCTAAGGACTTCAATTTGTGACCTCTCTTAAACACTTGTTTCCTTTTCTTGCAGTGGCTTCTAATGCCGGTAGCCATCACTCTTCATTCCTTTTGTTTATGAGTTTGGTTTGTGGTTTATTAGAGAATGGAAGAATTTACCATATTTTATTCAGTTGTAATATTTCTTTTCTCCGCTTTTCAGTGTGTAAGAATTTGAAAAAGAGGTTTTGTGTGTGCATGTAGTAGTGGAAATTGAACTCAGGGCCTTGTGCATGGTAGGTAAGCACTCGGTCCTAAGACTTTAATAGTTGTACCTACAAAGTATAAATCACATGCATCAAAACTGGCAGTGCTAAAAGTTGGAGTGTGGTTTCAGGTTATAATAATTTTAGAATATACATGCATTAAACATACTCAAAAAATCACCTAAAGGGTAAGTTACTTAAATTTCTCTTTTGTGAAATTGAAAAATTTATTTTAGTTGTTAAGCAACACTTTCTCAGAATCATGACCAGTAGAGATTTTCCTGTCTGGCCATTACAGTAACCTGATCCATTCACTCCACTTTTATCCAGCAGTCGATTCACAACTGTCATGTTTTTTGCTGGTCTTATTAAGGCTAGGGTAGCAAGTGTAGCCCCGTATATCAAGGAGCAGCAGCTGTGCATGTTTCCACCAAGTTCAAAAATCAGCATGTAACTCAAAACCTTGGTTATGCTTAGTTTTAATGAGCGGTATAATAACATTGAACTTTATTGAGTGTAGTGGCTGTCTTACTGTGTAGCACACGCAGTTTGAGAAAATTCCCAGTATCATTCCATTGTCGTGGGAATTTCTATTGGAAGTTACACTAGAGTGTTGGAGTACTACACACATTCAGGCCATTTAAGAGTATATGCAGTTTAAAATCCTTTACTTTTTTTGAGAGAAGGTCTTGCCCTTGTCTAGGCTGGCATCAAATTCTTGGGAATCCTTCTGCCTCAGTCTCCTGAGTGCTGAGATTACAGGTGTGCACCACCACACCTGGCAAAAGTCCTTTACTTTTAATCGAAGTATGCTTAGGAAAAGTAGACAGGAATATTAAATAGACTGTATATCTTTTACTGTATATATACTATTTAGCTGATGATTTTGTATCATGATATGTCTTAAAACTTGAAAATTGTGTTGTAGGGAATCCCTGGAGATAGAGAGAGTCAGGCTGTGGTTGACCCTCCTCAAGCAGCCAGTACTGGGGCGCCTCAGTCCTCTGCGGTGGCTGCAGCTGCAGCGACAACAACGGCAGCGACAACAACAGCAAGTACTGGAGGTAAAGTAGAGTCTTTTGGGTGGGCAGGAACATTCAGATAACTGCACAGAGGTTCTGGGTTCAGTAATACTAAGGAAGGGCTCAGAGGAAATTCCACCAGGTAAACATAAAAGGGTCCTTCTTCACATGAAACGCCAGTGCTGCAGTTCTACCTGAGAGCTTGTGCTGTTTAGTATAAGAAAAAGATACTTCCATTGTGGATTAAATGTTAACCTTCTGAAGCCATGCAGAATGTTTGGCTGTGTGAAATGTGTAGTGTCAAAGCCAGAAGCATCTTAGTATTTATTATACAACCAAGGAAATTAAGCCATGGGGAATGTAAAATTTTCGGTTCTAGAAGCTTGAATTCATGTCTCCTTGCCAGTCAGTACTCAGACTTGCATTGCCATGGATCTGACTCCAGAGCAAAGCCAGGGACCTGTAATGGGCCTGGGAATGTGCTCCTTCATTCATTTTCATATTCTCTCTCACTCTCTCTCTCCCCTCCCCCCGTCTTTTTGGTTTTGGTTTGGTTTGGTTTCATTTGAGTTGGGTTTTTTTTTTTTTTTTTTTTTTTTTGATACCATGAATTGAACTCAGGACCTTGGGCTTGCCATGCGGGCCTTGTGCCACTGAGCTATATTCCAGCCTTTCCTTCATTCCATGTGTTGGGGTTATTTTAATTGGAAAGATTGATTGTCTTCCCAAATAATCAAGAGCATGATAACATTTAAGAATTATCATTACTTTGCAAATTAATATCTTCACAACAAAATTATAATTTATATGTCTCACTGGCAGACGGCTCTGATTTGGTACATGCATGAAACAGTCATGCCTGTATCACCAGTAGTAGTTCAAGCCATGCTAAAACTAAAACTACATTGAGATACCATTTTAAAAGAACGGCTGTCACCAGAAAACCTAATAACAGGTACTGTTGAGGGTATGAGGGGAAAGGAATGCCTCCTCATTGTTTGATGACAGTGTGAACTAATGCAATCACTATGGAAATCACTGTAGAGATTTCTTCACAAAACGATAAGTAGGCCTGGCATGGTGGCACACACCTGTAATCCCAGCACTCAGGCTGCTGAGGCAGGAGGGATCCCTGAGTTCGAGGCCAGCCTGGGCTATAGAAGTGAGTTCAAGGCTACACTGCATTGCAGAGTGAGACCCTGTCTCAAAAGAAAACAAGTTCCATTTGCCCCACCTTTTGCCCTTTTCAGTATAATTTCCAAGAGAGTTAAAATCATCATATTACAGTGATACCTGCGTACTCATGTTTATAGTGGCATAATTTATAATAGCTAGATCTGTGAAATAACATAAATGTCCATCAGCAGATGAATGGATAAGGAAAATGTGGTACTTATACATATTGGATTACTACTCTGCCATAAACTTGAGTCATTGATAGGTTAAGTGGATTCAACTTGAAAACATAATACTAAGTGAAGTAGGTCAGATATATAAACTTAAATAGCTCATAATTTTTTATATAAGAAACTCAAGCCAAGGATTTAGCTCAGTGGCATGAACACCTGCCTGCAAGCACGAGGTCGTGCGTTCAATCCCCGTTAACCAAAAAAGTAAAAACAAAACAAAAAAAAACCCCAAATATTAAAAGAAACATATATACATAAACACAGAGAGCAAAATAAAGATAGATGTTCAAATAATTCCACAAATTACCTATTCCATTGTTTCACAAATATTTTTATATGTACTTATTGTTTCATTTATACTACTAGTTTCTTAGTTCATTGAAAAGAAAGTTTTGTACTATTATTCTAAGAATTACTTTTTGTCTTATATTGAGTAACTACTTTGAAGATAATGATATACAGTGTATGTACTTGTTACTTTATAAAATTTTACTTTTTCATAAAATTTTTTTAAAAATACTGTATTAACAAAATTGACCAGGCATGATGACACATGTGTGTGATTCCAGCACTTGGGAGGCTGAGGCAAGAGAACTGTAGTGAGTTTGAGATCAGCCTGGGCTAAATAGAGAGTTCAAGGGCAGCCTGAACTATGTAGCAAGACCCTGTCTCAAGGAAAGGAAAGGAAAGGAAAGGAAAGGAAAGGAGAGGGGAGGGGAGGGGAGGGGAGGTTGTCATTACTCATTGTTCTCAAAAACATAATGGTCTTTATAATAAGTTTTAGTTAAACCAAACAAACAGCAGCATCCTAAAACAATCACAGTTGTTGTTATTTATTATAGTAAAGAGTTAGGTATATTAATACTAGATTATCTTGCAGTTTGTATCAAGTTTTATGATCAAAAAATGTTTGGAATTTAATGGTAGCAACCAGTCTTTTTCCAATAGCAATTAAGTTTGTATTAAAACTCCACCTAATCTCTTTAAGTGAGAAGTATCTTTCTCTCACTTTGAATTACCATTTCAAGTTCAGATTGTGTTCTATAAAAGTACCTTGTCTTAGTTTTGGTGTATATTTTTCATAGGAACTTGTGAGCAACTGGAACCACTTTTAATACTTTTTATTTTAATAAAATGCATGAAGGGCCCATGTTCTTAGTGTTTTTGGGTAATAGTACTCAGGCAGTTGTAGGAAAGCTTGGTTCTTAGAGTGCTCTACACTCTCCACTTTTATTAGTAGGAATAATTTCTGCAGTATGAGATTTGCATGTTGACTCAGAAAGACATGTATCGTATGTTTAATACATGGAATACAGAAAAAAGACAAATGCAGAAGGGAAACTACTAGACTAGAGGAGGGTGTGTAAGGATGGTAATGGGAGGGATCTGATCCATCCCGGTGCAATGGAAGTACCACAGTGAAACCCAGTGTTCAGCAAAATTAATATACACTAGTAAGAATTGATATAAATTGGATAAAAGATTTGTATATTAGTACAGTTTGAAGATTTTTGTCATTATTTAATGTGCTTTTCTTATGTCCTGAGAAGTCAGTTCATTTTTTTCACTGGATTTGCTATTTAAATGTATAATTTAGCCAACTCTTCGTTATATATACTACTTTTGTTTAAAAATGTTTATGTGTGTTTCAGGACATCCCCTGGAGTTTTTACGGAATCAGCCTCAGTTTCAACAGATGAGACAAATTATCCAACAGAACCCTTCCCTGCTTCCAGCACTGCTACAACAGATAGGTCGGGAGAATCCTCAGTTACTACAGGTGATAACTTACTGTTAGCTTTTGGTGCATGTGCTGCGAACTTAGCACAGTGTTAACTTCTACAGTGGGCTAGAACGCAATGCGTGTCCCATTCTGAAAATTTTCATGAACACCCCTTTCCCTCCTTACCACTCTTTTGAGAATGACTAGACCATAATCCAAGCTACATTGAGCAGAATGTTATGTTTCAGAAGGTGTGCTCAAAAGAGTTGGAGTGTAGAAATTAAATTGGTCAAATAATAGTTTGGGAATCATTTTATTATATTTCCTTTTTTTGCAGATTTCCAGTGCATATTTGAGAATCTGAGAACTGGTTAAACAGAGAAACTGCATAACTTCGTAAATTGCTTTTCATAAGCTCATTACCAATGAGACACTGCCTCTTAAAAAAGGATAGCTGTTGGGCTGGGCATGCCGTTGCACACCTGTAATGCAAGCACTCAGGAGGCAGAGGCAGGAGGATCAGCGCAAGTTCAGGACTACCTAAACTACAGTATTACTCTCTCTCTCAAAAAAAAAACCTGGACTTATTTAATGCTCAGATTAGAAAGTATTTGAGTTTTGTACAGCTTGTACTGCCTATTTCTAAATATATGTATATATCAAAAATAAATTGCCAGCTATGGTGACACATGCCTGTAATCCCACCACTTTGGGAGGCTGAGGCAGAAGGATCATCACGAGTTCAAGGTCTAGGTGGGCTACATAGCAAAATTCTGTCTCAAAAAACAAGAATAAGTCTCTCAGCTTGCAGTCCCAAAGACATTCTTTAAATGCTAACTTTTATGAGGGGGATGTTCATCAAAGAATTTGAATTTGCTTAGTCAGCATACCTCAAAAATGCTAAATTTCGGGCCGGGGATTTAGCTCAGTGGCTTAAGTGCCTGCCTGGCAAGCGTGAGGTCGTGAGTTCGATCCCCGGTACCAAAAAAAAAAAAAAAAAATGCTAAATTTCTTTTAACAGTATGGAAGAAATTGCGCTAAAATACTACAGATGCAGCGCTGCAGCCTTTTATTTGTATGTAAAGTTGCTGTATTGTTCTCCTCTGACCTTTACATTACCACAGCAAATCAGCCAACACCAGGAGCATTTTATTCAGATGTTAAATGAACCAGTTCAGGAAGCTGGTGGGCAAGGCGGAGGTGGTGGAGGTGGCAGCGGAGGAATCGCAGAAGCTGGAAGTGGGCACATGAACTACATCCAAGTAACACCTCAGGAAAAAGAAGCTATAGAAAGGGTGAGTATATGTAAAACTACAAATGGGTTTCCCTAGTCCCTCTAGCACATTTCACACACTCAGTGGTCACAGGGGTAGTAGTTCCTGTCAGATTCATGAGGGAATTTGGTTGGGTTGCACAAAGCCAAATAGAGCCCTGCCCTCGGAATTGCAGTCGGGACAGTATCTCAACCCTGCCCAGCCACCTTGCCCTTTGGAAAACTGCAGGGCTCACAGTACAGTGCCTTTCTTGCATGGAACAGGCATGCAAATCTTTAAAAATTAAAATTGCCATTGATGTTTTAAAATTCAAGGAGAAAAGCATTAAAGAATATACCCAGTGGTGGCTGGGGATTTAGCTCAGTGGCTGCCTTGCAAGCGTATAGTCATTAAGTTCAAACCCCAGTACTGATTAAAAAAAATCTCAAGAAAAAAGAATATACCCAACCCAACCCCCCCCACACACACACACTTACTATGCGGTTCAGGCTAGCTGTGAGCTCACTTTGAAGTCCAGGCTGGTCTCAAACTTGCAATGATCCTCCTGCCTCAGCTTCCTGAGTGCTGGGATTACAGGTATGCATCACCACGCTCAGCTAAATTATTCAGTTCTTATACTTCAAATCTTGAGTGTTATTACTGAAGAATTAGTGATAAAGCCTCAAATTTCAACTGTCTGTCCTGATTCTCTGTTTTTACCATGTTGGCCAATATAAATTGACACTTTTAGTGACTTAGTTCTTAATGATACTATAATTACTTATTTAATTTTTCCATCATTTTTAACATTTGTAAACAAGTTACAGAATGTACAATCTGCTCTTATTAAATGTTCCACAAATATATGTTAAGTATAGTTGGCTTACAGTTTTGAATTGGTCTTCTGTATAATTGTAATCTGGTTTTGAAAGTGGTAGTGTTCTTTGTCTAATATAATCCTAAAAATCTATTTTGTTTAATGTAACTACTCCATCTCACTTTTTGGTTATTATGTGTTGTTATCTTCCATTATTTTGGACATACTTGTGTTTTTGAATCTAAAATGTGTCTTATAGTAGTTTAGCAATTGATCTTTTACTTCAGTTATCCTAACTGATTTAGAAAGACTTTTTTTAATTGTTTTTTTTTCATTTTTTAGTTTTTTCTCCTTTCATGGATGAACAGTTACTTGTGCTGAATTTTCCCCAGTTCTTATGTCATTTTTTAAGTCCTAATATAAGATTGAGACACTCGAGGAGGGAGTTCCTAAATAGCATTTTGTTGACTACCTACTAAATTAGGAAAAGTGTTTGAAGCCTTTTGAAAGTGACAGGCATAGTGGTGCGCACCTGTGATGCCACCACTCTGAGGTTACGCACGAGGGCCGCCGAGAGTATGAGGCACCATGAAGGACACAGCAAGGTCTTGACTCAAAAAACCAAAAACTAAAAGCAAGTGCATGTTGAGCCCCGGGTGATTTTTAATAGACTAGGGAAATGAAATGAAGTAACTGATATCATCATTTAAAATGCTCTAAGTATTGAACAGACAAAAATAAAACACCGTATCTTGATTTGAAAATATAGCATGTAATTGCACTAATAATTGATCATCTGTGTTTCTGGTATGAAGTGGTGAATAAGGCAGAGACGTTGATGAGAGTAATACTTGATCTGTATGACAGCCAAGAGTTACTCTAACGAAGAAGAGATTTACAGATAATTCTGTGCTGTTAATGCTCTCCAGTGTTGTCACCCTTATCTTTACCCTTAAGAACTAAAATCTTTCGATTTACAAATTTCTGTAGGGTCATTTATTTTTAAATCAGGACAGTTAGCAGCTAGTTTTACTAGTTACTGCTAAAGAGTATTTGCATAGCACATATTAGTCTTTGAGCTTATCTAGGAACAAAGCGTTTTTGAGTGATTGTTGAAGGCTCTGTTGTCCCCTTGGGTTGGACAGTAAGTTTCAATTTAGACAGGACTAAGTTCATATAAAATTTTCAAGAGCTTTTCTAGTGTTGCACATTTTCAAGTATCTGTGAGTATTGCTCTGCTGGAATCCATAGTGTGTGAAAATCAACAGTGCTGTGATTGGTGCGTTGAATTTATTTTTGTTGTTCTTTTCTTGCAGTTAAAGGCATTAGGATTTCCTGAAGGACTTGTGATACAAGCATATTTTGCTTGTGAGAAGAATGAGAATTTGGCTGCCAATTTTCTTCTACAGCAGAACTTTGATGAAGATTGAAAGGGACTTTTTTGTATCTCACACTTCACACCAGTGCATTACACTAACTTTGTTCACTGGATTGTCTGGGATGACTTGGGTTCATATCCACAGTACTTGGTATATGATAGTAGATCGTTGGGGTGGGGTGGGCGGGATCTAGGATACAGGGCAGGGATAAATTACAGTGCATGTCTGCTTCAATTAGCAGATGCCGCAGATCCACAGTGTGTAAAATATACAACCAAAAATCAGCTTTTGCAGGTCTTTATTTCTTCTATAAAACAGTAGGTGACTTTTCCTAGGTTTCACTCCTCTTAGTGCATTAGTCCAGAAATTTAGTGTCATGCCCTGCTCTATATTTCTTTGACCTAACATTGGTTTCTGAACAAATCCTTGCTACTTAGAATTTACAGTCTGTTTCATGGCAACACTGGATAATGGCTTTTTGAAATTAAAAAGAATTTTGGAGCAACTAAACAGAAATACCAAATTATCAATGGTCATTGTTGCTGCTTCACAAAAGTGTAAAATTAATGTGTAAGGGAGCCCATTCTTTCACGTTAAATACTTAGGGTGTGGAGGGGAGAAAGGGAACTTTTTCTCAAATCAAAAATTATTAGTGCTATTTTAAAATTTCTTGATCATTGAATGTGAGACCCTTCTAACATGATTTGAGAAGCTGTACAAGTGTAGGCAGTTATTTTCTTGTTTACATTTTTTTGTTGGGGGAAAAATTAGTAGGTGTCTAATTACTGTTTACTTCATTGTTATATTGCAGTAAAAGATTTAAAACAACCATTGCATGTTTGCTTTTGATGTAACCCGTTGTGAAGTTAGCACTTTTGGGGCCAATGGAGAAGTGCAGCGTCCGTACTCCCTCTCTCTCCCTTTCTTCCTCTGTCCTCAGCAGAAATGTGTTTTTCAGCCAGTTAATCAGACTGCTGCCTTGTAAAAAAACAAAACAAAAAAACCTCAGAATGCTGATTCAATTCAAAATTAATGCAGATGTTTCAAAACTGGGTTTCTGGTATTTGTAAATTATTTTCCTTTATTAGATAAGAATGTATTACCATTTAAGTCATTAGTATTATATTGGTTTCAAAAAGAAGTGAATTAGAACTATAAGCCAGCATCTTTTACTTCATTGAAAGACTGATGCATTCTTTTGGAATGGTTGGGAGATGTGACTGACAAAGTACTTTGGAAAATATACAATCAAGATATCTCATGGCATATTAAAAGAAAACTCAATAGTGGTGTTGGCTTTTATTTGGATTTTGTTTAATCTCAGTTTATTCTTCGTTACTGTTATTTGATCTTAAAGAGAGGGCAAATGTCTACTTGTTCAGTTTATCAAATCTATTTTCCTAAATATAAATAAGACTGTTTAAAGAAATATTTTTTCCTACCATCTGATATTAAGAAGATGAATTTGCACAGATTTCTCCCTGCATAACTTCTTGCAATATCTTTAGCACAGTTTGGTGATGACTTAAGCATTTATGTCATACACTCATAACCTGTCTCTTGTGAAAATAAATGAAACTATGATTTTCCTTCAGAATGTACCATGTTTAATTTTCATGTGTTTATTGCATAAACATGATAGGCTTTTGTACTTTGTATTACCTGTATGTTTTACAGTGAATCATGCATAATGTCTCAGGAGAATAAAATGGGGATTTGTAAATCTTTCAAGGCAATGAGTTGGGAAGGGGGATAACATTTCTGGCCAGATAATGTAATACACTCATTTATTTTATGGCAATCTGTCTGCTACCTTATTACTCATAACAATAATAATAAAAAAAAATGGCAACAGGGGGAAAAACAGCATCACTGCTTTTCTTTGGAAAGAGAGAGGAGAAGTTGGTGGCATGGAGCTTTTGTCCTTGGACAACAAAGCTACCAGGTAGTACGCTGACTGGTCATCAGAAGACGGCTCAGGCCAAGTTCTGACATTCTGCATATTACCTGTCTATCTGCTGCTTGTTTTACCAGCCAGCACACCGTAAATGAAATGGGCTTTTTGTGCCGCTTACTGTTACTGTTTAATTTACAGATAGTTTTGGTAAATTAATGTTAAGTGGATATATGATTTTGGAATTTCTCATTTAAGGTGTACTGTCATCTATTTTTGAAAATATTGTTAGCTGTACTGCAGAAAATGTGAGGAAACCTGAGTTTATATTTGTAAATTTCTTTGCCCTCCTCTAGTCAAATATTTTTTTATTGTTTAAAACTAACTGGCTTTCCATCATATAAATTTTTCCTGTATCAGATGACTAAGATTCTAGAGAACTGGTTATAAAATATTTTCAATACATCCAGCATTGCATTTCTCATTTTTTAAGTGATTCTCATAGAATCTTAGCTTGAAAGTGAACCATGCTTGTCTCAACAGCCCTTCTGTTTTATGTATTGTTAGTGAGTAATTGCATATCAGGAGGCCAGGCACCAGCTTGATTTTCCTGGGTCTCCTCTCACAGATGTGGTCCCTAATGCGACAGAAGCCAGGGTTTATGAAGGCTGTAAAGACTGCACGCCATTCCCATCATTTCCACACATCTTGTCTCACAGCCGAAGGCTGATACAAAGTATTTAACCAAAAAGTAATCTGAAAGGAGAGTACTTCCGTGAGCAGCTGTGCTCGGGTGGGTCCGCTCGCTGTAAGACGGGGCACACCTTCCTGCAGGTGTGCTGTCCGTTCCCTACTTATTCTACACGTCAGAGCACAGCGCGCCGAGCCCCATGAGCCAGCTCTGAAACCTGTGCTGAGGTCCATGGGTTTCAATGGTTTTTAAAGTGCTTATTTTTTTCTTACTTGGATGTTGTCTGTAGCTACTTTATGTCACAAAGCTTTGCTGTTGAGTATGTTCAACACATTGGCCTGCAATGCCTACTTACATCTGGCCTTGTTCCAGAAAAGGGCCACCCCTGTTCTGAACTGAGGAGCCGGCCATATGTAAATTATATGGTGCCTTTTTTTCCTTTCTTGGCCTGCTTAGACTCCTGACTTCAGGTTTTAGTTTTGAGTCTGGTTTCCATGTTGCTATTAAAAGCTCTGTAGAGGAGCAGCAGTGTCCGCAGTGCGTGCGTGGTGCCAGCCTTCTCGTGTCTTAAGTGACTGCTTTGAAATTTAAGCCTTTGCTGTTTCTTGTTCTTACAGTTAGAAAGTGAAACTCAGCACTAAGCACATTATAAAAAGCCTGGCATGCAGATTTTAAAAGAAAAATGAATCTGAGGGGAAAGACACATGGTCTGGGAATCCGAGGGCCCTCGGCTTAACCACAGTGGAAGAAGTGAATAGGTGACGACTGCAGGGAGGAGTGTAGCAGTCAGACCTACGTGGGTGGGGTCCTTGCCAGGCCTGCAGTGGGAATGGGAGGATGGAAGGGGCAGTGACAAGGAATGAAGGTCTGGATTTTCAGGGGCTGTTCACGCAGTAGTTTCCCTGGGAAGATGGGGCTGGGAGGAGGAAAGGAAAGGACATTTGCTTCACTTGCGGTGCAGTGGGTGTGGCAGTGCCATTTGCATAGTACTGGGTCCTCTAATAGATCCCACCTGCTCGTCTTGCAGGAGCACAAGTTAAACAGTAGTCATCCCGGACTGCTGCCTTATGAGTCAAACCAGTTCTTCCATCCTTGTTACTGTTGCCTCTAACAGCTTCCCAGCGTGGGCTTGCCACGTGCAGAGCTGTGTAGGAAGGTTCTTCCCAGCCCAGAAGTCTCACACTGCTTTCTGCTCTTAGCCCCCCTGGAAACCTGGACTCCCTGATCAATCCCCCCACCTCCTCACCCGTGTTCCCCAGTGTCTTGTACAAATACAGCCACCCCTTATATCTATGAGAATTTTGCTCCAAGACCTCTCACCCTGGAGAATACCAAAATCTGCAGATGCTCAAGCCACCTTTATAAAATGACCTCTGTCTAGCCAATTCACACCCTCCTGGGTCCCCATCTCTGGGTTACTTACAATGCCTAATACAATGTAAAGTTTATGTAAGTAGTTAATATACTCTGTTTAGGGAAATAAATCAGTACTGTGCATGTTCAATGCAGTTTGTTTTCAGAGTATTTTTGATCTGCAGTTGGTTGCGTACTTACTGGAAATAATCCGAAAAGCTAGAACAGATTCCCCATGCCCTCTGAGGGTGGCACAGAGGACTGCCAGGGTGGGGAAGCTGGGGACTGATGGTCCTAGTGGCTGAGACTACTACAGAGGAGACAGCAGAAGGCCCCTGGGTCTTGGGCATACACACAAGTCCAGAATACACACTAATCAGATGTGTGGTACACACCTGTAACCCCAGCTTGAGAGGCTGAGGCTGGAGGATCACAACCCTGGCCAGAGGGGTTCACAAGCACGAAAAAGACTTTCATCTTCAAAACTGTACAGTGAGCCTCGGGAGCAAGGACCAGGGTCTGACGACAGACTCACTTGGCCTTTTGGTTTTCTCTACTCTTAGCCTAGTAGGACGGTGCATTGCAGATCCCCAGCTGCCTCCTCGCCTTTCTGTAGACAAACGTGGCTTGTCTTTTGTCCACTGAGCTGTGGTACTGTTAAGAGGAAGGGGAGAGGTGAAGAAAGGAAGGGGGAGCTGGCTATGGAGATGAAATAAGTAGAGGTCCACAGAGGCACATACCAATCCAGCACCTCCACTAGGGACTTGGCGACTTCTAAGGATAAATACGGAAGTTGACAAAGGTACCCGGTTGACAGCCACAGCTTGAAGACAGCCCAGTTCCACACCTACAGCCTGCCCATCAGTCTCGCCAGTAGGGTCCCTGTGTATCTCGTGCGCTGGCTGGCACCAGACTCCACAGGTAGGATTTTTTTGTTGTTTTGTTTTGAAGAGAATAAAAAAGGATACATAATTTCAAAACAAGATAATAGGAAATTAACTGATTGCACATTGTTGCCTTCAAAATAGTTCCTCAGATTACCAGAGATGGGCATGCAAAATTGATCAAACAATATAAGCACTAATTGTTCCTTTCAATGAACTAATAGAATGAGTAGCACAATTACCAGTAGCTCTTGACCGGAAAACCAGTTGGGGCCAACAACAGCCTAGACAACTCGGTGGGCTGACAGTAATCAAGCATAGCCCGACCTTGGTGGAGGTTTGTCATGGATGGACCCCAAGGCAAGAAGAGAAGAAATATGTGAAGGTAGAGACACGTGATCTAGGCTGGGGTAAGAAGATCATTGCAAGTTCGAGACCAGGCTGGGTTACAGAGTGGGTTCAAGGCCAGCCTGAACTGCATAGCGAGACTCTCAAGACAAAAAGAAAAAAAAGTTGCTAACGTGAACACATGATCTGCTATTTGCCCTTGACCTACTCCATGCCTGGCAATCAAGTGCCATTCTGCTGGACGTCACCAGGATGGGTGTCGTGAACCAGGTCAAAGCTGGAGATAAGGTAGGTGACTGGCCCCCAGACCTATAGAAGTCCAGCTAATGGCCAATCCAGCGCACACGGCTTTGTTTTGCAAGGGCAGCAGGAAAACTTGGGTCGGGTGACATCGTGGCCGGTGCGGACAGGTAGCCCAGCAAGTCACTGGTCAGGAAGTGGCAGAGCTTAGGAATGCTCTGGCTCCCCCGAAGGATGACTTGTGAACGGGTGTGCTAAAGACAAGTGGGCCAGGCCCAGGCCAAGGGCAGTCTAGACAGTGTAGCAAAGGCAGCGCACATTTGAAGTGTAAGTGCTTAACATAGAAACTGCAGGGGTGAGATCACGGAATGTAGCACTATTGTAGAAAACGGTAACAAAACAAGGTTGTGGGGAAGCTAAAGGGTGCTCTAACTGCCTTATTCTCACAGCTAAGTTCAGAGGACTGCGGGTACAGAGACTGACATGAAGGGGCAGACAGCTAACCAAGTGTATGGAGCAGGAATGGGGCCCAGCAGGAGGCGGTAGGGTCCCTGAGGTAGGGAGGCATGCACAGGACCAGCTGGACTGCTCCAGTGGAGACCAGCTTATTTGCTGGACTGCCCTTTCCACGGGCTCTTTCACTCACGTATACAGCAGGGGATTGGGCCTGAATTCCCATCCATTACCTAAACAGCTTGATCAGAGTCAATAGAACCGTGGTTTAAAACCACCCAAGGAAGCTACAGTTGTTTCTAGGTTTCCCTCAATTAAGGCCTGGAGATCATGAGACAGGAGCCACCAGACGGGAGCAGAGGAAACCAGCTAACCAGAAGACCCACACCCATGGCCCTTGATGTCCTCATTTTGGAAATGGTCATGTCCAAAGTAGAACTTGATTTTATAGTCCAACCTGGCACATCCACTTCCAAGCTCTTCCCATAGCTTAGACCTCTTTGCCTTGGTGGCTGAGAACGGATGCTGTGGTTTCAGAACGCTTGTCCCTGGAACCGGGGTGTTTTGGATGAGGAGGTTCCTGTGCTATAGGGGGTCATCACAGCTGCCCGCTTTGCAGGCCAGCTGGAGGTGGGGACGGTCTGCCTGTGCCTTCATGGTGCCTAGCTTCAGCTGGACGGACCCTAGCTTGTCCATCATGCCTTCTGTCACCTGGGTCCCTGATCTGGCCATCATCTCCACCACGTCCCTCCGCCCCCTCACTGAGACAGAGGCACTCTCCCTGGCAGCGCTTTTCTGAGCTTCCCTCCAGCTGTGGCTTGAGGACCCTCCTCCAGAAGCTACAGGCTTTGTCTTCAACCTTCTTAGCAAAGTCTTGTTGGTGAGCCGAGAAGGTGACTTTTTTTTGACTTCCCACTTTTCCCACAGTTATCACGAAGACAGTATCTGTGGTCACAGGCTCGGAGGCAGACTGCCACTTTCTTGGGCAGCCCTCATGGTAGCCCACCTGGGTCTCCCACGGCAGGTCAGAATATGAGGCCCCAGTGCAGGCAGAGGCAGCAGGCAGCTGTGTTCCCAAGTTGCTGGGGCAGCACGATTGCAGTGAGGTCACTCATCCCCACGCCAGCCTGCTCACGTGCCACCTTGATTTCCTTCCCAGGATGCTGGCATTATGGAAGGCCCAGGGGACATAGGACGACACCCAGGGCACCAAGCACTTGCGCCCTGAGGCAGCCTTTGCCCTGCCTTTTGGGGAAAGAGGACTTTCCACCCTTGCTTGGGCCACACGTGGTGGAGCAAGACAGGGCTTCACAGCCACGCTATGACGGAGCGGTCCCGGCACCTGCTGCTCTCTGCGGAGAATACCTCTCGGTGGAAACTGCCAGCGTCACGACTGCATGCGCTCACCCACTTTTAACTGTGCTATCCTTCCCAAGTTTATGTGGCTCACGGTTTAAAGAGTTCACTGCAAGGCTGGCTGACTCCAAGGCAGAAGTGCCGTGAGGGACGGCCTGGTGCTGCTCAACCCGTGACCACCAGGAAACAGAGACAGCAAGATTCAAAGACAAAAGATACAACCAAAGCTAGCCCCAGGGCGCAGCGCCTCCTGCCGGGCCCCGCCTCCTAAGAGCACACTCAGCGAGGCCCTCATCAATGGACTAACCCACTGAGAAGCGCAGTGACCCCACAACCCTTCCAAAAATCCCACCTGTGGACATGTAAGACTTGGGGGGCACTCGAAATCTAAGCCCTAATCCTGTTACAACTCAAGATGGTTTTGAGATTTGTTTTTTCAGCATTTCCTGAAAGACATTAGCAGTTTTTCCATCCTCATTTCAAAGTTGCAGAAAGTTTATAAGAAGTGAACAAAGGCTCCCAAACACTTCCGCCTCTCCTCTGAGGACCTTTTTATGTTCTGCAGCCAGTAATGATCTCCACCGCAGGAGGGTCCAACCCCGCTACCATCTTCACCATCTTCATGGTGCATTTAGCCCACCTTCTCTGGCCCCAACACCTTACCACCGTGCATGACATTTTTAATGTCATAGGACAGGGGCTGTAGAATATCATTTAGATCTGCCTGGTGTTGCCTCGTCCCTCTACTAAGGACGTGTATGTTTGGAAGAAACGTAGGGGCACTCCTTGTGCTCTTCTCACTGTCCCAGGTGATAGCACAGAGTATCATCTGTCCCATCACTGATGGTATTAATTGTTTCCCCATGAGCTTTAGTATTCACAAGTCTTTGTGAATTCGTGCTATTGTGGACACCAGTGTTGATTTTTAAATTCCACTGTTCTCTTGTATTCTTGTACCTTGTTCCCCCATGGATTCATATTTGTATGGACCCGGATTTCTATTTTAGTCAGTGTTGTATAATGCAGTACTGCAAGTATTTTGATGCTTGGATTCCCCCGAGCTTTGCTAGGGTGTGTTTTCTTGACGCTGGCTAGTGTTTTGAGCTGTGCCCTTACCCACTCAGTGCTGCCTCCTGCTGAGGACGGCAGTCTCTTTCAGGCTCTTGTGTTTTCTGTGCCGTCTTGCAATGAGTCATTTCTCCAGGAAGCTCTAGTTCCCTTTCGTGGACATTCTCTGGAAACCAAAACTCCGTTCTAGGTCTGCTCATGGCTGTCCCGGTGGCCACAGAAAATGCACAGAACACTGAACACGCGGGGCTTGCTGTGCTCCCCTCAGTTCTAACCCAGCGCCACGAGGCTCATTCTAGCACCTCCATCTCCGTATTTCCAGCTCCTCCCTTGGACGCTGAGAAACTTGGCTCCCTTGGTATAATTTCCACCTCTGCCACCAGTCAGTCGCCTGGGGCACTTGGGGCTGCTGTTCTAGTCTAGGCGCTGAGCGGCCACCCGCTGGGACTTGGTCCTGGCGCAGCGTTCGTATTTTAATGGTATTATCCGCTGGACTTTCCAAAGGAACCAGCGCATGCGGGTAACCCAGCTTTTCCAGCTGCAGTGGGCTCTGTGCTGGGACAGGGAAGGCCTTGCTTGTCTTGCTGCTGCTGCCTCCTGCGTGGAGCTGGCGATGGCAGCAGAAGCTGAGAGGAGGGAGGGAAACAGCCCCCACGCTGGGGTCCCCGTGTCCCCCAAGGCCCTGTGCTCTTAGCACAAATCGCTTCTCTGATTCACACATTCAGCCAAGCACGAGGAACCGCCGTGGGCTGGCCTTGATTCTGAGCTGCTCCCACCTCCTCCATCTTGTCGATTCTGTCTCTAAAAAGTGTGTAGCTGGCGCCTCTTCCGGGAAGCCCTCGCATGTCCCGTGAGTTTCTGCTGCCAAGGACCCTGCTGTCTGTCCTTGCCACCGCTTACAAATGTCTCCCTAGAAGCGAGACCCTGACTTGGAACTCGCCTTTGTTCTACTGCTCATTGAAATAAAGTAAGGAAACAGAGAGCATCTTGGGAGCTCTCTGGAGTTTAGGGCGGTGCCTGTCACCTCTGTCATCCCAGAACGCGGCACAGGACTGGACAAGAGAAGCCATGGGGGTCATGCGGATAGATAGACAGACAGTAAGCAAATGGTAGTGACAATGTGTGTCATCTTTGCTGTGTGTCATCAGTAAATAGATGCAACTTGAGACCATAAGTGAAAAAATCCAACTCACATGTGTAAATACCGAATTGTCTTCCTAGTGTAAGAAACTGAAAAATTATATATGCTCCAAAATCTACAATAAATACTGTGTAAAGGTAAGAAGCTGTTCAAAGAGGAAAAGTCATTGGAATAAGAGAAAGGAAGAAAGAAGGAAAATGAAAAAGACAAATTTGTACATATATATATATGATGCTAAAATGACTATACTAGTAATTGTGTTAGCTATTGCAAAAAAACAGTTAATATTAATGTGTTTAGATCAATTTTGCATGCCTGTATCTGTTAATCTAAGCAACCCTCTTGAAGGTAACAATATGCAATATTACAACCACTGTCAAACTCCTATCATCTTGTTTTGTAAATCTATACTGTTATGATATTTCTTGTTGTTGTTTGTCTGTATTGTTTTTTTTCTTTTCTGTGTCTTGTTAATCCTAAATTCTAAAAAAGGTGATGGGGTGCCCAATGTAGCTAGTAATGGTAGTGTGCATGAGGTCCTGGGTACTGTCCCCAGAGCCACCAAAACAACAAACAAAGCCCTTGGAGTGAACCCCAAGTCGCTCTGTGTTGAGACTCCCCTACTGTTAGCTCCCAGCACCACACTCAGGGGACTGGCTGCTCCCCACAGAGCTGGCTGCCGCTCAAGGGCTCACCTAGTGCCCCTGTTCCTATTGCATATCTGGAGCAGCCCCTTGCACTGTTAGGATCTGTTTCCCGGGCAAAGGAATTTGCAAAAGTTCAAATGCAATGCCATTCTTCTCATAGATTTTTTTTTTTAAATGACTTTTTTGTGTGTGTGTGCAGGGGATCGAACTCACGACCTCGCATTTGCCAAGCAGACACTTACCCTGCTGAGCTAAACCCCTGGCCCCTACTGAAAATGACTTTCATGAAAAGATATTTTTAAAAAAATCCTCCCACGTAATGCATATTATTTTAAAGGAATTTTTTAAAATTTTAATTTCTGTCAAGTCAATATTGACAGGAACAAACAAGAGGAACAAAAAACCTGTGGGGGGGGAGTGTCTCAATAACTTTTAAGAGGGGAAGGAAATCCTGGGGCCACCACGACTGCAAGCTGCAGAGGCAGGTGACAGGTGCGTCCGCTCGACTCCTCAAACGACCTGGAAGGCACTGCTGAGCAAGGTCGCTCTCCTGGCGCTGGGAGAGTGTCGCCGCCTGTCTGCGGAGGGATGCGTGGAAGATCAGGTTCCTGGAGCCTGACTGACTGATGCCCCTCGGCACTCTGCCCTCCAGCCCTTCCTTCAGGAACAAACCGTTCTACTTGGCTCTCAGTGCCCTTTCAAACTTGCTGCTATTTACACCTTCTCCATGGTACAGGGCTGTAGGCACCCACGCTGTTCATGCTCACTCTGCTTACAATTGCTCCTATATTCCTGTCTGCATAGCAAACTCCTACTCAGCCTTCAAACCCACTTCAAAGCTGTAGGCTCTCCAGAGGCTTTCCTGCCCCACGGCCAGCAGAGGACTCAGCCTTGTTCTATGGCCTGAATGTGTGGCACACAAACTGTACATATCTGATTGTAATTCTTCATTTGCAGCTTTTTTTTAAAAGACTTTGTACCAAAGCTTAAAGCAACGCTTGCCCTTATCAATCAGCAGCAGCAGGAGTGAGCACCCGGAGAGAGGAAGGACTTCCGCTTTGAAGTCTTTAAAGGCCACAGGACTGGGGGGGGGACGATGGGCTCGTCTGACACAAGCAGGGAAATGAAATGGAAATCCCAAGAGAGCGATAAGGAAACCCAGGACCCGCCTGAGAACAGGGTGGAAAAGTGAGGGAGAAATCGTCCCCCACACCCCGCTGCGCCCCCTTGTGGCCAGGGAGAGCTGTGCAGACTCAGCCTAGGAGCCGGAAGCCGAGGTCCCCGGGACTTGGCAAGAGTGGACGTCGCCTGTGGGGAATCAAGCAAGCCGGAGGGGCAGATGCGGGTCCAGTGACCCAGACCACAGTGGCAGCCGTTGCGCAGGCTCCACGGGGGACAGAGGGAGCGAAGTGACTCTCAGGGCTGCGTTTGCTAAGAGATCTGTCTCTGTTGCCTCAGTCCTGCGTGGGGACCACCGCGCAGAGGAGGAAACTGGGGCTCAGCCACAGCTGACAGATGATGCAGCTGACTCCTGGCCTCTCCAGAGGCTCCGTCCTGCTGACGCCCCATGCTGGGGACTGAATCCAGGACATCGCTAGCGTGCCAGGCGGACTCACGCTGCGCTACAGCCCTGGCCACCTTTAACCATTATTTGCCTACTTTTAAAAACTGGATCTCGTTAAATTGCCCAGGCTACCCTAGAATTTATGATCCTCCTGCCTCAGCTGGGACTGCAGGTGTGTGCCACTGGACCCGGCTTTATGCTGATGCAGGGGTCAAAGGGACAGCAGGAGTTTCCTCAGGTCATTGTGATGGTCTTGGACCTTTGCCCTCCTAAAATGTTCCCCGGTGAAGGGCATAGAAGAGCTAAGAGGACTTGGAGTCCAGTGGGTTTCTCTTCCCCTCCCCGGGTTGATAAGGTTTAACAGAGAGGTGCAGGGGTGGGCAACACTGTGCCTTTAGAAGATCAACCCATTCAGCTTCCAGAGCCAGGCACAGTGACATGCACCTGTAATCACAGTAGGGTCACAAACTTGAGACCAACCTGGGCAACTCAGTGACTTACAGAGACCTTGTCTCAAAATAAAATATGGAGGGGCCAGGCATGTAGCTCAGGGACATAAGCACCTGCCTGCAAGTGCAAGGTCCTGAATTCAACTATCGGTACCAAAAAAACGACTAGAAAATTCCTGGAGACCAGCTTCGTTCAGGGTACTGGTTTCAAACCCCAGTACCAAGGACAAAACAAAAACACAAGGCATCTGGGCAGACTCATGCTGCCGAAGGGCGAGGCTGTGAGGCTGGCAGGCAGTCCCTGCTGGATCCCATGGCTGGCCTCTGATGCCCCTGCAGGCCCCGCTCTCCATGTCCACCCCTCACCCTGCCCAGGTGCCACCTCCCAGCCGAGCCATGGCCCTTGCTTGGCCGCATGGATCCTGTAGCCACGGGGCAGAAGGAGGCCCCTGGGAACACCGCCTAGGGTGTTCCAGGCATCATTCTACCTGGGGGCTGGGAGTGCGCTGCGGCCTCCTGCTCCCCTGTCAGGACCTCACTGAAAGGTTCCTGCCCTAGTATAAATTATTGTGCCGTGATGGCGATGGTCTAACATGGCAGAAGGCCAAAGCAGGAACGCTTACCCTGCCGGCCACTCTCTCCTTCTTCCCCTTCCGCCCAAATTGTTACTTTCCTGTTTGCACTGGAAGAAAATTCCATCAGTTCCTCACACTCATCAGTGCCCGCCCCATGTGCCACTTCTGATCAGAGGTCATTTAACCCTCTGCCGCGTTGGGTGTCAGAAGGCCAAACCCCTGAGGGTTGTGGGCTCCTCTCCTCTCCCATCCTCAAATAAATGGCCGCTTTCACTTTCTCTCTTCTTCTGCTTCTCTGTTGTGCCAGAAAACTCTAACACTCACCAGGGTCTGAATCTCAAGCCGCGCTATGTAAGTGTGAGTAGTGCTGGATGCAGCCTAAGCTGGCCCAGGACCTGAGATTCCACTGTGAGCCTGGAGGGGAGACTGTGAGACAGCTGTTTCCAGACCCTGGGAAATGGCTGGGCCTCCAGGCCCTTGTCCTTGGGGTCACATCTTTCTTTGACTTTCCCTGTTGAGCCCTCAAAACTCAGCCCAGTGCTTCCTTCCTCCCTAAGCTTTCCCCCACATGCCCCCCCCACTCCTGCATCCCTGCATGGAGAGTCTTCTGTAAACTCTCCTGTCATTCTATCCCTCCACAAAAATCAATGTTGTTTCCTTACCCTCTCTTTGCACCACAAGACCGGGCACCTTGAGGGCAGGTCGGCCTGTATTTTATTCTTATTTTGCATCCTTGGTACCTGGCACCTAATCGATCCTCAGTAAATTCTGGTTGAATGAGGCATCAGTGATAAGGGATTTCAGTCCTCAGGTTGGTGACCAAACCCATGCAGCCTCTCTGACACATCCCTTCCCATGTGCAAAGTGGGGGATCAGCTAATGGTTTTGATGTCCCAAGTTCCTGAAATAAAGAGATACAGCCACAGCTCTGTTACTCATTTAACTGTGATCTTGGGTAAGTCATCTTACTCCTATAAGCCTTAGTTTCCTCATCTAAGACAAAGAAGTTTGTACTCAACCTTCAGTAATCTAATAAGACTTCCCCCCATATGACACAAGTAGTGTCTAGCATACAGTTGGTGCCTAATGAAAGCAGGTCCGTGAATACAGCCCCATTTCACCATTGCCTGTTTACATGTGCTGCATTAGAGTAGCTCCCCATGGCTTTCAGCACCACCTCAGGCCTTCCCAGGGTTTATTCATGTAATTTGGTGACATTTTCTGTGCCCAGAGTTCAGCTGAGTGTTTAACATTCACTGAGTCCCCCTAGGCAGGACCCAGCACTTGGCACCCCCTTGGGCTAGCAGAGAGAATGATAAATGAAGCAGGACCCCAACTCTCAAAGGATCACTATGCAGAAAGGGGACTTCGGGACACTGGAGCTGTTGGTGCCTGCAGCCAGCTACCAGAGTCCAAAGGACTGTGCGAGGGACTCTTCCGCTGTGGGTGGGGGCTATGAGGTGGGCGGGAACAGAGGGAACCGTGGGGTAGGAGAGGAGTAAGGCAGGGGCTCCCTAATTGGCTGCTCAGCACAAAGGGTGGGGACCCAGCCCTACAGATTCCTGACTCTTCTAGACTCTGATAAGGTTGAGCCACCTTCTTTCAGGTTGGGCCTCCCTGTCAGGTATCCACCATCGCTAATCCATCCTGGAGGTCTCTCCTGGGCCGACTCCTCCAGTGGCCAACCTCCACTGGGCTGACTACTGTGCAGGCTTCATTTGTGCACTTGATCATGTAACAGTGGCTGAGCATCAAGGGCCAGCCAGGTACTAACTGAGGACACAGACTCAGCCTCGGACCCTGCGCCAGGAGTTCTGAGACAGAGAGAGCTTCATAAGACCATTGTCACCATGACAGCAGATGTATAATCAGCACAGAAGGGTCACTACAGGAACTGGGAGGAGAGCAACGAAGACTTCCGGGTCAGTAGAGGAACTGGGAGGAGGGCAAAGAAGACTTCCGGGTCAGTAGAGGAACTGGGAGGAGGGCAAAGAAGACTTCCGGGTCAGTAGAGTAACTGGGAGGAGAGCAAGGAAGACTTCCTGGAACAGGCTCAGAGGCCTCAGAGGAGTCTAGAGAACTGCAGTATTCAGGGGCATCTACCCAGATGTGGTCAGGATACCAGGTTTTTTCCAAGAGGGCCAATCTTTCCCCGGGACAGACTCGCCCTGGTTAACCATCTTGAAGTTTACACTGACAGTAAGTCTGGGACCTGTCCCAGGCTCTGCTTCCAGCCCCACTGTGGAAGATGACAGTTCATTTGTACGCAGTTAGAGACCCCCTCTGGCTTGGGTCTCTGGCTTTCCCTTACTTGCTGCCAGTCCTCCCTGCTTCCTCTTTCCGGGATGCATCCATGTGGCTCAGCAGCGCCACCAAGTGCTACTCCTTTAGAGCTGCGACCCAGGCCCGCCCTGCGTGTCCAGGCGTCCGAGGGCTCCGTGCTACTGGCCCCACACCACCACAGCCCAATCCAGGTCCCCAGGGGAATGATGTGACAGTCAGAGGTGAGGAACACAGTTTCCAACTCCTCTTTGTCACCTCCTTTCCCCCCTCACTCCCAGTGCCATCTGCAGCAGATCAGGCTCTAGGGACGCAAAGGCAGATAGGGACTTGGGGTAACAAGGTGTTCATAAGGGTTCAACACCCGTGAAGGCCTTGGGCAAAGGAGAGATCAACTCGGATGCGGCCCTGCGAAGGCCTCGGCGGCCTGCGGGGGGGCTGTGAGTGCAGGGTGCAGACCGCAGATGTTAATAGTCACCGCTGAACCTGAAGGGAACCTCGAGGTTCATCTAAGGGAAGCACTAGTGTTATCCCCGTGACAGCCTCCAGACACAGCCACAGGCACAGAGTGTCAGAGACTTACACACTGCGTGATGGAGTTGCAGTTCCATCCCTGGGAATTAAAAAGGAAGGAATAAAACCCTTACGGTCATTTCAGAGTTTCAGACAAAGCCACTAAGAGAGTGTAAGATTGCTGTTCGCCCTTCTCCCAGCTTACCCGCACGGTATCATGGATTATATCTGGGTCCAGGCGTCCCAGTGGGACGTTAGCACTGAACTTTAGCCGCTCTAACTGTCCAGCCTTGGTCTTACTGTTAGCTACAGATTTGTTTTTTCTGCTGTGTCTTTTGCTATTCTAAAATCCAATCAAAGGCCTGACCTTGCCTCTGGCTTCCCAGAGCCTGACTCTGGGGTGTGAACTTTTGACTCTGCTGCCTTACATCCTGCCGCACCCACAAAGACTCTGCGGACCACAGGTGGAACAGGCAGTCCCAGGTGTTATGTGGGTGGCCCAAAAATGTGGCCTGCTGACTGGGACTCGATGTGCATAACAGCTGTCTCCTCCCTGCTGACACAGGACAAGAACCAGCCAGCCCCGAGTCAGCGGCACGGTGGTGTTTATTAGACTCCTCCGTGGTCCTCCGGTTGGTTGCTGTGTGCATGGGGTGGGTGCTGGAAGGGACACCCAGAGCCACTTCCGGCTTGATGCTGTGAGGAGCTGGGCGCTTCCCCCTGCCCAGCGTCCTTGCCCACACCCTGGTAGACTTGGCTGGAAGCAAAGAGCAGTTAAGTAGGAGGCGCCCCATGCCCACCCCCACATCGCCCACTTACAGGGCTGCTGTGTCCACTCTGGGTCCTGAGCCCTAGGGAAGCTGCTTCCTGAAACCCTCGAGTCCCTGAGAAGGAAGCCACTGCAGCCCCACGGCCCCACACCATGGGAGGAAGAGCGAGCCCTAGCTCTACTGGTCTGAGCGTGGAAATTTCCAGATTGCCGCCTGCTATCCATGGGCTCTTTCTCCATCCCAGGCCCAGTTTCCCAGAGTCACTTACAAAACCATCTCTCTGGCGGTCAGAGCATGGCCTGAGGCCAGATGAGCTGGGTTAAATCCCAGCTCTCCCATCGCCTGGGTGTGGGACCTGTGGCAGGTAACTGAATCTCTGTGTGCCTCAGTCTCCTCACCTGTGACACCTGTGCTGGAGGGCTCTTGTGAAGATGAATAGATTAATAGATGCAAAGCTTTCAGAACCACGCCACAGGTGGAGAAGCTCTCAATATTACTACCTAACTCATGTGGTGTTTACAGAGAATTAGACAAGGTCACTACTGTGAAGATGCATTGTGAATGGCAAGACATGCTAAATGATGTCAGTGCGAATTTTTTAAAAGTACTGTACTGTATCAGGAGACACAAGGAGTCCACAGGAACTCATTAGGAGTCTGGGGCTGATTACCACTGACAAGTACAACTGGAAGGTGGATGAATTTATGAAACCTACAATCCTCACGGAGCCTGTATTGCACGCCACCGATAGTTTTAGGCATGGGTGCTTACTAAATTTTCTCATTTACTCATCATCACAACCAATCTTAGGGTGGCTATTTTTATCCACATCAAATGACTAAGGCTCCAGTGACAGTCATTATTTATACCGAAAGCCTCCTGTGCCTATTTACTTCTGGGTGCTAGGAAGCACACACAGCCAGCCGGATGCTAGGGAGAGGTACCATGTGTGGCGGAAGGTGCCGGGCCCCACTTGTCTGCTCACTATGCTCCCAGGTCTCTCCCTCCCTTTGCTGGCTCTGCTGGGTCACGAGGACAACATTACAGACAGCTAAGTTAGGTAGAAATATTACAGGCGGTCAGGCAGGGCTGAGTCCTCGAAGGACTTAGTACAGATTCACTGCTCCTGTGGATACAGGTGCATTCATTAGAGGCCAGACCTCAAGACAAAAGGTAGAATGACTACACCTACATATTTCCCCTAGGGATGAAGAGTAATGACTGATAGTCTAAATAGTTATCAAGCACCTGGGAGAGAGGCCAGAGTCACTGTCCTACCTCCTCCAGAAAAAGCCCCTATGCTGTCCACCTACACTTGCTATGTGACTTGCTTCCCCAGCTGGTCCCCAGTGGATTGTTATTACCTAAGTGATTACACTCATAATCTTATTGGTTGACCATAGTTTTTTCCCACTTCATCCCTCACCTTGTGACTTTCCATTGGATCAATGTTACCTAAGCGACTACACTTGTAATCTTATTAGTTGACTATAGTTTTGTTCCACCTTAGACACACCTTACCTGGTGGTTTTGCTCTATAAAATTCCTTTGAGAAGCAGGGGTCCTTGGCAACCCACTCGGGACCCTTGTGTCTCTCTTAGAAGCTTTCTTTCCTCCAATAAGCATTTTCTGCTCTTAACCTCCTAGAATTCATTCTTCAATTTATAGAACATGAACTTGGCATATCGGACATCTATCAGGCTAACAGGTTGGGAGTTAAAATATTTCCATAATATTATTTAGATTATTTAGAGGACCTATATCATCCCTATGTCACTTAGTATCTTATACTCAATTCTCCTTGTTGAATTACTGGAGTGGGTCTTATTTTCCTGTTGGATTTTTTTTTGTTGTTTGTTTGTTTTTTTTTGGTGGTACCGGGGATTGAACTCACAACCTCGAGTTTGCAGGGCAGGCGCTTAAGCCACTGAGCTAAATCCCCAGCCCCATTCCTGTTGGATCTTGACCAAGATTGAAAATCCATCAGACAATCTCAAACAATGAGAAGTGCTTTGAAGATCACAATATGGAATTAGGGGCTTCTTCAGCTGGGGTGATCAGGGAAGGGGGCTCCTCTCTGAAAAACAAACTGGATGAGAATCTGGGAGATGAGGCAGCTCCGTACAGCTCTGTAGGAAAAATGTCCCCCATACAGGAAAAACAGAGTCACTGAGCTGGGAGTAAACGGTACACTCAAGAGGCAAGAAAGACAAAAGAGATAAGACCTACACCTGAGCAACTTTAATAACAGAGTTATTGAAACAATAGGAGAGTCCCAAAGTGGGTGGTCAGAGAGAGTTGTTCCCTCTGCTGGGAGGTGGCTACGCTGGGCGTGGGTGGAGCTGGGATAAGCATCAACTTCAGGAAGTGTCACTGAGTCCCGGAGATTTTGGCTCCAATAAGTGAGCATAACAGTTGAGGCAGAGGCTCTAGGGCTAGTGGAAGGCAGAGGCGAGGGTGGAGACAGTTTTAGAAGCAGCTTCTCTGGAGGGGAAGGTGTGAGCCAGTGGGAGACAGTCCCAGGAGGCAGAGCTGGCCCACATGGGAAGAGCTGAGTGCCTGGGCTGACTTCATGACAATGTCACCCAGGAAACAGTGCTCTGGAAACCAGTCTGGAAGGACCACACCTCCATTGGCTCTCTGGCACCCTGGCTATTTCTGTCGAAGGCACAACAAAATTCAGCTGGCTGTCTATGGCCCTAGGGGTGCCAGCACCCAATGGAGTCCCTTTCCATGACATTTCTGCCAATGCCAAGGCGGGAAATCTATGCATTCTCTCCCATAACTGAAGCTGTCAGGTAGGTAGCTGGACCCACAAAAATTGCAGGAAAGTAGCTCTTTCAGGTTTGAACTTTTATTGCATCTTCTTCTCCCTAGAATCTGAGTATATGATTTCCCAGAGCTCCTGTAAAGTAGATGGTGCACGCAACAAAAATTCACTGACTCCCAGTTCTAGAAGCCAAAGTCTGAGATCAAGGTGTGGCCGGATGGGTTCTCTCTAAAGGCTTTGAGGGAGAATCTGTTCCTTGCCTCTACCCACTTGCTGGTGGTTTTCTGGCATCTTTGACTTGGTTTATAGGAACATTGCCCCAAACTCTGACTTCATCTTCACGTGGGGTTCTTTGTGTCGGGGTCTAAATTTCTCGTTTTACGAAGTTGTGATCATATTGAATTAGGCTCACTCTAGTGATTCTGGATCACCTCAAGATTCTGTTTTGAAATAAGATCACTTTTACAGGTACTGAGGAATAGGATTTCAACATCTTTTTTTGGAGACCGTAAATAAAGCCAGAGCACTAGGTCTGAGACCAGAATGAGCACTGCTCTGTGCAGGCTGCGATCTCCACCCTCGTTTCCTGGGAAAATCACTGGTTTTCTTTTTCTGCAACACAGCGTTTTCTTCCCCCTCTGCTTGTGACCAGCAGGTAGATCACTGGCCACACCCCAACCTCTAAGAATTGTAGTTTCATGGCTCTTACAGTCATCAGTCAGTCTCTCCTATTGGAGATAGGCAAACTGAGGCCCCAAAGGGAAAATGACTTCCTCCCTTGAGATGGGACAGTGAAGGGCCCCTCACTGGTGGAGTGCCAGGACCTCTGGCTTGAAATAAATGGGTAAGGGAAACAGGTGCTACTTGCAGCAATGGGAGAAGAAGAAAGAAGAGTGTGTTTTTCCCCTCCATGTATCTGTGAGACCGTAGCAGGCTCAGTGCTTCCCAGAGTGAGCACTGGTCAGACCGGCACCGTGGAAGGAGCCGCTCCAGTGGACATGCTGAATGAATGAATGGGCGGTTCCGTCCCTTCTCAGAGAAGCCCGCAAAGCGGGCCACGAGGTTAGGCAAAGTCACCGTGAAGCAAGTCAGTAAAGCTATACCAGCTGCATCTCTGGCCTTCCCAGCCAGAGTCAGGAACCCCACAGGCGCTGGCTCAGGTAACTCGGGAGTTCTTTGGCTCCTGTGGCCAGATGGAGGCGAGCAGGAAGCTGAGGATCACCAGGGCAGTAGCAGCCGTGCCCACACAGCTCCCGCCTCCTGGCATGTTGGTTCTAGCAGCTTGTCTGCCTTTTTCCTTGATGTCTGCTCCTGGCTGCTGGTAACTGCCCAGCTGACCTTGTGCCAGCTTCCAGCTGAGAGTTAGGCTCCTATTTTAGGTCCAATTTGAAAATTCCAAAGCAGTGCGCCTATAAGCCCAGCAAGCAGGAGTCTGAGGCAGGAGGATCACCATGTATTCAAGGCCAGCCTGGGCTACAGAGCAGGACTGTAGTTCCAGCAGTCTGAGGCTGATGGCTGATGCAGCAAGACCACGAGTTCAAGCCCATCCTGAGCAACTTAGCAGCTTAAAAAATGAAAAAGGCCCGGGATGGCACTTGCTGAGAAGGCCTTGCATTCAAACTCCAGTACTGGGGGTGAGAGGAGTAAAAAAGAAGCAAACTCCAAACCAGAACCTTGGTGGCTTCGCTTTGGCCAAGCAGCCTGGGGCACAGAGCTCGTGGTCTGCAGTTTCCCTAAAGCCATGTGGTTAGAGTAGGGGGGCAAAAGACAGGCAGGACTGTCTGGCACTGACTTTCAGGTAGATCTGACGGTAGCAGGTGTGTGTCGGGACAAAACTTCCTACTAATGCTGTTCATGGTATAAATGTAATTGAATTCAGGGTAGTAACAATAATGGCCAAGCCTAACGCAGCATTTATTATGGGTTTTGTTTTGAGACCAGGTCTTGCTGTGAAGTCCAGGCCGTCCTTGAACTCTGTAGTGCAGACTGGACTCCAACTCATGGCAATTCTCCTGCCTCAGCCTCCCAAGTGCTGAGATCACAGGCGTGCACTACCACACCAGGCATAGCACTTAGTATGCATGTACTGGGCAATATCTTAAATTGTTTGTTATAATAACTTGTTATCCCCACAACACCCTTCAAGATATGTGTTATAATTACCCCTATGATGATTAATTTTGTTTGTCAGCTTTGTTGGACCACAGTGCCCATCTGTTTTTTGTGGGAAGGGGGCTTGAAACAATATCTTGTTGCGTGGTTTAGGCCATACTTGAACCTACCAATGTAGCCCAGGCTCACCTTCAACTCATGACCCTCCTGCCTCAGCCTCCCGGTCAAACATTATTCTGGATGTTTCTGTGGTGTTTTTCTGATGAGATTAACATTTTAAAAGGTGAACTTTGCATAAAGCAGATTACCCTCCATAGTGCGTGACTGATCCTCGTCCAACTAGCTGAAAACCTTCAGAGAAAGAAGACGGACCTCGCCAGCAAGCAGGAATTCCACAGCAGTGTCTGGGCTCAGACTGACACTCTGGTAGTGTGACAGAATGGCTACTGGTATCTCCCCTGTTCCTGTGCTGATACCCAACCTCAGTATCATAGTGTTTGGAGTGGACCACTGGGGAGGCAATTAGGTCTGCTTGAGGTCATGAAGGTGGAAACCCACATGACTGTGTTAGTGCCCTTATAAGACAAGACGTCAGTGGGCTGTTTTCTGTCTGTCTCTTTCTCAGACACCCCCCCCCCCCGCCAAGAAGTCAGGCTCTTATGGTTTACCTCTAGAATGCGCCCTCCTTCCCCCCAATTCTCATGTGTGTGGAAGGTGACTAGATCGAATGGGCACTATATCCATTCTGGATTAAACCACTGATGAAATCTTAGTTGAATGTGCTGTAGGGGGTGGGGTGTGGTTGGAAAAGGGGGCTCTCTACGGGTGTGACCCGAGAGGGTGTGTCTCCCTCTAGCTCTTCCCTTCTCTCTGTGCTTCCTGGCTACAAGGTATGAGCAGCTGTCCTTCAGACCCTCCCCCCATAACCCTCCTGCCTTGGAGCCAGCAGACGATGAGCTGAATCCTTTTTAAAACCATGAACCAAAATAAACCTCTCCTCCTTTAAATTGCCAGGTATTCTGTCCCAGTGATGAGAAAGTGATTAGGACACTGGCCATCGGCCCACCATGGAGAGAGAGAGAAAGAGAGCCCCTAGCAGGAACCCAGTGGCGGCCATCTTGATGTGGGACTTCCGGCCTCCAGAACCATCTGTGGTTTCGGCATCGCCACGTGTGGTATTTGTTGCGGTGGCCTGAGCTGAGACAGCTGTGAACTCTTTTAGACACGGCCTCATTACCGTAAGTACCAGGGCCAGTGCCTGGAACAGAGAAGCCATCACTGCCCATCTGTGGAATAAAATCAGATTCTAAATCAAGCATTTCATCAGTTCTCCAACATTAAACTGCTACATAACTGTGGATGTGACAGGGTGTTCCACAGTCACTCCTAGAAGTGTTCTGGGACAGACTTCCTGAGACTTGACCCAGGCACTGCTGCCTGAGGACACCTCAACATCACTGAAGAGAAGCTCCTGGTTCTGCTGCCAGTGGACCCTGGCTTCTTGCTGGCGTTTGGGATCCTACGGAAACTGCGCTGTCCCCTCAGGGCTCAGGATCCATGGGAGGGCATTGCATTGCCCTCTACTAAGCACAGACTTCTTTGGCTTCTGAGGGAAAAAACCTCATCAAACTCTCTAGCTTCGTTTCCACTTAGTTGACTTAAATCTCATTGATTTTGGAGGTGACATAGCTGAGTAATACATTATTAGTGTCCCACCAACTTTGCTGGAGGTAATACCAGTACCATGTGAGTTACTTCTCAGGGACTTGAAGGTTGCTTTTGCTGTAAAAACTCTTCCCTGGATGACTAGAATGAGATGAAACTCCTGACATTTTTGTCTTCATATTATGATAGTCTCCATGGCCACCTTAACCTTTGTTTCAGAGTCTGCTCAGCTCTGCACATAGATGCTTTGATCATTCGAGAAATATTTTGCTCAAAATTACAACTCAGGTTTAACTTGGCCTCTCTTCCTCCTTCAAGGCTAATGACACCTACCAGACACCGAGACTGGAAACCAGACCAGGAAAGGAACAAAAGATGGGGTATTCTGGAAGGCTAAGTTGGGTGGAAATACTGTAGGCAGTGAGACAGGGACGGACCCTCAAGGAAGGCAGTACAGAAGATGGGACCACATCCACTGAAACTGTGACTGGAGGACCATGTGAAGATTAAAGTCCCGATGGCCAGACTTGAATAGTTCCCTAAGGGATAAACAGAATCTTGAGATTATTGGTATCACCCTTTAGACATTTCCCATTATCTCATTAGGGGTGGCCCGCCCTTTCCCACCCAATAAGACTAAAACTAAATCACTAAAACTAAGACTCTAAGAGTAAGACTTAAGACAACAGCCTATGGACCAAGGTTAATATCATCCACATGTCCTCAGTATCATTGGATTAATATTATCTAAGTGGCTATACTTTATAATTTTTTTTGTATTTGTGCCTGTTTGAGTCAGGGTTTCACTATGTAGTTCAGGTTGGCCTTGAACCAATTTTGTAGCCCAAATTGGCCTCACACTCACAGCAATCCTCCCGCCTCAGCCTCCCAAGTACTGGAATTACAAGCATGCACCATTGCATCCAGCCCTGCAATTGTAATCTTACTGGCTGATCATAATTTTAATGCATGTTTTACCCACCTTGTGATTTTGCTGTATAAAACGTATCTTGAGAAGGGGGTTCATTGGTGACCCAATCTGGACCCCTCCTGTCTCTCAGGAGCTATTCCTATTCCCCACTTTTTCTCCAGTGAATTTTCATACTCTTAACCTTAGGATTCATTCTTCAGCTTCAGGGCACACGAACTCGGCATATGTGACATCTAGCATTTCCGCTTTATCAGTGGCACCTGAGTTCCTAAAAAAAATCTGCCCCTTCCTAGAACAGACATGAAATTCCACCCTGTATGAGCCTGGTGCTCCCTCTGCCTCCTACCTGGCATCTGTAATCGCTCAGCTGCCTGGAGTGAAGAAGCCAATTTGTGAGCAAAGCTCCAGCTGCTTCATTGGCCACAGAGAAAGTCTTCCTTCCCCGGTGCTCATTGCTCACGTTGGTCTTCCCACGGGATAAGCTTCCGGACCTGGGGCTGGTCGCACCTTGGGGGATTCCCTACCGGTAGGGAGAGGAGGCAGGTACGACGTGGTGCTGTGACTGCGCTGTGGGCCCGTGTAGCACGGAGAGCAGCTCTGCGGACACTGCCAGCCACCCCCGAGTGGGTGAGGGCGAGGGCAGGGGCGGCAGAACTGAGCTCCGCGTCCTCGGTGCTTCTCCACGGCACCCGCCACAGGCCCGCGGAAGGCAGCCCTGGGAGGGTGGGAAACTGCGGCAAGGGCTCAGGCCCCTGGAGGGGATTCAGCCCTCACAGAGTGGGCACAGAAGGGGCCCTGAGAGTCCTACTGGAAGATCGCAGTTCAGAATAGAGCTTGAGGAAGGGACTGTAGAGTTCAGAAAGAGAAAGCCCAGGTCCAGCCCAGCATCGCAAAGGAGAAGGAGGAAGCGCTGCAGACCAGCACAGAACTTTAGCAATCTGAAACTGAAGACCGAGAAGGCCGGCCAGCACCACACAACGTCCAGCCACACCGCCTTCTGCTTTTGTAACTCCACCTGGGCGGTCCCCGCTCCAAAACTGCTCCGTAAAGAGGAGACACTATGAGCTCGGACCTTGGGACACTTAGCTCCTTTGAGTCCCCCGCACTGGCGTGATAAGACTGGTTCCCTCTTCCGTGGTGACGAGTTCCCCACAGAAAATAGCTTATTTAGTTAGCTCATGAGTACACAGCGAGCTGGCGGCAGAGCCTGAGACAGTGAGGAGACCGTGAGCCCAGATCTCAGTATATAGTTCACACTAACCCTGAACTCACAGCAGTCCTCCACCCCGCTTCCTGGGTGTGGGTTACACGTATGAGCCACACACTTGGCCTAAACTCCTGAGTTGTTTTTTTGGTTTTTTGTTTGTTTTTGCCGAGACAGGGTCTCGCTAGAATGTAGGCTGGTCTCGAAGTTAGCCATCCTTCTGCCTCAGCCCCCAAACGCTGAGATGCGCCACTAGTTTTGAGACATTTAAAAGCACTGAACTTCCTCAGGCAGCATGGAACACAGCCCACCCCCCACTAAGGAGAGGCAGAGCCACTCCCAACCTAACTGTGGAATTTTGAGGCAATTACAATGCAAATTAACCAGTTCTTTCTACGATCCCACTTTCCTGTGGACCCTACAAGTTGAGGAACTGAGTCCCAATTGATCATTTTAAATCGAATCACCTGTGATAGATGACCACTAAACAAAAGAACAATTCCTGTGCTCTGTGTATCTGTAATTAGTTCTAGATGGGGTGCATGCAGCCACCCATGTGGGTCCCCTCCAGGAAACCCAGGAGCTATTTTTCTTTTTCCAGTGAAACTGTCCTTTTTTTTTTTTTGGTACCAGGAATTAAAATCATGACCTCGCGCTTGCCAGGCAGGCACAGTGCCACTGAGCTATATCCCCAGTCCTGACACTGTCAAAAAAAAAGTAGAAGGAAAGAAAGGGGGGGGGGAGAGACTGAGAGAGGCTGACTCAGTCACCTGACCTCCGCCTTGGTTCACTACTTTAGTCTTCAAAATTTGCTGAACCACAAGCGCGATACACGCAGTATCACTGGAACCTGGAGTCTCCAGAGCCTACCTAGTTCTCCCCAGGAGCCATAGGCTTGTCTAAACTCCGCCCGGGGTCAGCCATGTAACTTATAGGCCTCGGTGCAAATTAAGTGAAGTCAAAAATTATCACGAATTCCAAGATACGGTAGCAGAGTACTGAATCCACTGCAGGCACCTGCAGTTGTCCCCTCAAGAGGACACATGGCCTTTCTTCCTGATTTCGGGAATCAAGCAAGGTAAGAGCACAGAGCACAGACTGCCTAGTCACACAGGCCCGGGAACACGTACCAGAGCGCACCCCTTCGATCTGGGTGACCACAGAGCCACCTGCTGTAGATTAATTTCTCAGAGTAATGAAGGCAAAGTTCTCATCCACCTGTAAGGCACATTTCATGACCTCCACTTCATCCAAAAATCAGTCTCTGGGGGCCGGGGATTTACCTGACAAGCCTGAGGTCTTGAGTTCGATTCCCGGTACCTTCTGTAAAAAAACAAAATCAGTCTCCGATTTTTATTTGAGGACCTACTCTGCCCTTCCTCTTGATGGTTGAGGTAGGGAGGGCGCACGATGCTCAGCTCAGCCAATCACGGGCTACCGGGCAGAGTGCAGTGATCACATGACTCAGGCCTGCCCAATCGGGTGGCTTGTGGGCCCAGCTGCCTCGTAGACTTCCTGTCACCACAGCTAGCGAAATGTGATGCAGAGATTCAGAGCCCCCAGCGCCTGTGGAGCTGTAGCACCAAGTCAGCGGTCAGCCGCCGCGGGAAAGCGATCCTGGTGTCTTTCACATCCTGAGTCTAACGGAGCCTGAAGCTTATCTAATGTTCTTCCCGGGCTTTTCCTGGCTAACAAAGTTTCACTTTGTCTGAAACAATTGCATGAAACAGTCCTGATGCACCCCTTCCTGAGCAGCTGTGAGGCCGACCTAAGAAATTCCACGCCTGCACACACGCACCGACAAAAGCCAGCGACTGCCTTATTAACTTAATGAAAAGTAACCCGTTATCATTATTGTTGCCAGTGTTGTTTGGGCAGCCTGGTTTGCAGTTGGCGCCCTGGCTGACTTTCAGCTGCAGAGATGTGGGGGAGCCTGAGGCAGGCTCCCCGGGCTGGGTCTTCTGGAAGCCACAGCTCCTCGCGTTCCCAATGGCTTCCCTGTGTGCTAATATCGTAATTGCAGCCTTCCCAGCTGTCTGGCTGTGGAGACAACCCAGAAAATGAGGTTGGCTTGGTAAATATTGAACCAAATTATGCAAATACATTCACACTAGAGACTCAGCTGCAGAGACGGGGTCTGATTGGTGGGCCCTGGCCCAGCTCTCCTCTCTCCTCCCCACTTCTGCTCTGTCAACCGAAGTCTGTCAACGTGGGGCCTGCCAGAGAGGCTGGGCCAGCGCAGGATGACGCCTGCTGGCTAATGACATCCAACTAGGGATGAGAGGTTGACAGTTTTGGAAGAAGGCTGCAGATGAGGGCGAGCAGTGGTATTCAGGCCCTAGTCATCCTCGTCTCCTTCCAAAAGAGCGTACCTGAGGGCACAAATCTGGCCAAAGTGATGACTTCTGTCCACTTACTGCGCAACTCTGGGACATTGCACTGATGGTATTTACCCCTTGGAAGAAAGCATTTCTGTGGCTCTCCCGTATTGGAATGTCACAGTCCTGGAAAACCCTATGGTGAACTCACAATTCCAGAAGCCAGTCAGATATAGAGGGGCGCGTGCCGGTAATCTCAGCACTTACGGAGACTGAAGCAGCAGGGTCACAAGTTTGAGCCCAGCCTAAACAACTTAGCGAGACTGGGCCGGGAATTTAGCTCAAGGGTACACGTGCCTACCTGGCAAGCGGGAGGTCCTGAGTTTGATCCCAGGCACAAAAAATAAAGACAAAACCAAGAGGGATGTGGCTCAGTGAGAAGGCCCTGGATTCAGTCCAGTCCTCAGTGCTGGGGGTGGCTGTGGGAGTAATTCCAGAAACAGTCAGGGATCCGGAACCGTACACCACTAAGGCTCTTTTTGCGGAAATTGCAGAGGGGTCCCTGGGGCTGTGGCAGGGGTAAGCAGGCATGGGGGCATGCCTGGGGAAGTTCATTCATGAGGAGAGGGTATGTGGCTGATCTATGAGGTGGAGCCTGGGGAAGAGGAGGGCGGCACAATGGCCAAGGTCCGGAGGGGAGATAGCCCAGGTCTCAGGTCCGGATCCCGGCCTTCCAGATCTGTGCCCTAAGGGGTGGAGCTGCAGGGAACAAAGACCCCCACCGGATGCCATCAGGGAAGCACTGAGTGGGAGGGAGCCTTCTTCAGCACCTGCACAGCGGGCGGCGGCTGGGAATGATGCGCCAGCAGGGAAGGAGGAGCTCGGCAGCACCAGCTCTGGGCAGGATGCCCCCTCGAGCCGGGCAGAGCCGTGACCACACATGCCACCCACATCCCCGAGGGTGCCAGCGTGGAGAGTGGGAAGGGAGACTGTGTAGGTCCCCGTGAGTTAGGCCCAGGCTCCCCGGGCATCAAGTGAAGGCATCATGTTATTTCCCCAAATGATGGAGAACTTAGTGGTTCACATCCATGCAAGTGTATTATCTTCTAGTTCAGAGGCCGGAAGTCCACGTGGGGCTGACTGGGGCTGGTCAGTGTGTCCCCAGGCTGTGTTCCTTTCTGGGGGATCAAGGGAAGAACCTATTTCCTCACCTTTTCCAGAAATACCCCCTCACCCTGGCCCTCCAGGCCTCTGCATCCATCATCACAGCTCTTCTTCAGTTCAGACTCTCCTTTTGTTAACACTTTAATTTATTTTTATAGTATCTATTTATGTAAGGAACAGCACAAGGAAGAGACCGGCCAAGACCGCTGGCTTGTGTAAAGGCAGCATGGTGTGGAATTCATTGTGCCCGGGTGCAGGTAGACGGAGGGTGAAAAGGTCGTCTGTAGGGAACAAAGGCAAGCGGGCTGTTTTCATAGGACTTGAAGAAAGGCGGCGGACATTAGGCAGCAAGATCTTAGAGAACATCAGTGGTCACAGCTCCTTGGAGGTCTCGTGCCTCAGTGAGTAAAGTCTTTGAGGCGTCTGCTGTGAATGCTTGGATCTCCTGCTTGCAAGAGTCTGTTCCTTATCTTATCTTTTTTACCACACCCTGTATTTTCCCCTGGCGCTGGCGCTGAGCTGAGAACAATGCCTTTCTGGGGGATAGGTTGGGTATTGGAAGAGTCAGGTCCAAACTGAGCTATGTTATTTATTTATGTATTTTTGGTTCTTTGAGATAGGATCTCAATTAGTAGTACAGGCTGGCCTTGAACTCATTATGTAGCCCAGGCTGGTCTCAGATTCTTGGCAATCTTCCTGCCTCAGCCTCCCAAGCACTGGGATTATAGATATGTACCACACCATACCTGGTTTAATTTTTATTTTTATTAGTATGTATGTGATTGCAGTACATGATTACATTCATCATAGGGTGCTGTTATGTGTACATAACATGGTAACACATCTTAATTATTTTTATGTCTTCTCTCCCCCCCACCAATTCTGACACTCTTTTTATTTTTTGAGACAAGGTCTTGCTGTGTAATTCAGGTTGGCCTCCAGATCGCAATGATCCTCCTGCCTCAGCCTCCCAAGTGCTGGGATTATAGGCATGTACCACCACACCTGGCCTCTGCGTCCCCTTTTTTTTTAGTACCGGGAATTGAACTCACGACCTCGAGCTTGCCAGGCAGGCACTGTGCCACTGAGCTACATCCCTGGCCCTGTGTCCTTCTTTCAAGGACTTTTGGAATTGATTACGTTTGGACCTACCTGAATAACCCTGGATAATCCAGGATAATCTTGTTTTATTTAGTTTATTTATTTAATGTTTGTTTTAAAGCAGGGTCTTACTATGCAATTCAGGTTGGTTTTATTCCTTTTTTTAAGGTTTTTTTTTTTTATACCAAGGATTGAACTCACGACCTCATGCTTGCCAAATAGGCACTTGTGCTGCTGAGCTAAATCCCCGGCCCTTCGGGCTGGTTTTGATCTCACTTTGTAGTCCAGGCTGGTCCCAAACTCATAGATCGTCCTGTATCAGCCTTCTAGGTGCTGGGAATACAGGCACGTGCCACCATGCTCAGTTATAATCTTGCTTGAAGGCAGATAATTAGCAACCCTAACTCTCCTTTGCCATGCAACCTAACATACTCACAAACCCAGGAAATAGGAAGTAGACATCTTCAAAAGCCCATTATCCCCACCTATCACAGGCATAGGTTTAAAAAATTGAATTAAAATGAACATGATGGGGTTGCAGGCAGCTGAGTTAGTCAGAAATATTATAGGCAGTGAGATAGAATTGGTCCTCAATAGAGCCAGTGCAGACACCTGGCAACCATGGGGGAGACAGACACCTCCTGCTGTGGGCCAGGCTCAAGACAAAGGATCAAATAAATGCATCCACATCCTAAAGATTGAGATTCTAATTAGTTCCCTCTCACCAGGAGCCACTATCCCATCCTTCTAGGGGAAAGGTCACAGCTCCAAGAATGCCTACTTCCTATGTGACTTGCTTTCCCATTTGTCCCTAATGTAATCAATTTTACCTGAACTATTGATCTTATTGGCTAACTATAGTTATGTCCCACACTATGCCCATCTGATTTGTGAGCTCCCAGTCTTCCCCCACCTTGAACCCATGGTTTTACTCTATAAAAGTCCTTGGAAAAGACAGAGTCCTTGGCAACCTACTCGGGTCCCTTTCTGTCTCTCTTCAGACACAAGCTTTCTTTCTCCCAATAAATATCTTCCATTCCTCACCTCTGTTGTTCCTAAAATTCATTCTTCGATTTTAGAGAACAGGAGCTCGCGGACATAGTAGGTCGGGAGCTTCATTCCCCTATATCAATGGTACACACCCTATAACCCTGCACTCTAGGAGACGAGGCAAGAGAATCAAAAATTGAAGTCTTGCATGAGGAAATTAATGAGATCTTGTCACAAAATGTGTTAGAGTTTCCTGGCACAATAGAGAAGCAAAAAGTAAAAAAAGAACAGGTTTATTGAGCACATGGAAAGGAACACACAACCCACGGCGGCTGGGCTGTCTCCTTCCACGGGATACAGAGAGGCAGAGGGTTATATGACCTCTGATCAGAAGTGGCACATGGGGCAGACATTGATGACGTGTGAGGAACTGATTGAAATTTTCTTCATGTGCAAACAGGAAGGGGAGTTACAATTAGGGCTGAAGGAGGAGTTGTTAAGCATTCCGCTTTGGCCTTCCACCATGTTAGACCATAACTGGACAGTAATTGATACTGCACAAAATAAACTTGCAAAACAAAGCAAAAAATACGGGCTGAGGGTGTAGTTCAGCTTCAAAGTCCTAAGTTAAATTCCCAGTGCCACAAATGAATAAACAAAAAAATAATAAATAAAGTGAGTTAATACTAGTCAGTGTAACCCATGGGTTGGCAAAGCCTGGGAAACTAGGTTATACTTAGAAATATTTTTACCTTCATGAAAACAAAATAATAAATATGGCATATTTAACAAAGCAAGTGCTGACACCGTATTATATATGAGACTTTCAAAATGATGGCACCATGTCATTTTCTATTCTAGGTGTTTTCATTTTGTTTTGTTTTGTTATGTTTTTTGCGGTACCGGGGGTTGAACTCACCACCTGTGCTTACCAGACAGGTACTTACGCCACTGATCTAAATCCCCGGCCCTTATGTCATTTTCTGCGTACCATTTCTGGTTCAATATAAACTTTAGAAAACCTTTCACCCTAGGAAACTTATCATTTGTTTTGCTGTGTTGCAGAGAAGCTAAAAGGCAGGTTTTTGGTTTTTACTTTCTTATTTTTGTCTGACCCCTTTATATCCCAAACATTCACACTTTTCTGGCTTTACAACTCAATATTCCCAAGTGTTTCCCCTTTCAAATCCATGAGATAAACCTTATGTAAAATTAATCAAAGCGACGGGAAAGCTAGACCCATATATTTAGGGAAACCAGAATTATTTGTAGCGAAAACTTGCTACTGGGAAGATAAACAGATGAGTTCATCCAATAGCAGAAATTCCCTTCTTGCTGTCACTTAGTTGCCAGGCAGCTGGAGGCACCAAGGTGATTCTGTTTCTTTCTCTTCTGTTTAAAATATCCTCAGACTTGGAGGTCTGGTTTGAACCTTATTATGAAACGCCCACCCCCTTCATGCCCCAAAGCAATCTTGTTATCAGTCGAACCCTCCTAAGGGTCTAGTTCCTCTTTATCTCCCAAACCTTATCTCTCCCCGTCTGCTCAGGCCACCTGCTAGGTTGAGCCACCTGGAAAATCATCTTTTGGGGGAAATCCCAGGTAGTGCACACCTGCAGTCCTTTGCACCTGTGGGACTCAGCCATGTCCACCTTCTGCAACTGTTCATCCTTCTGGGTTTTGCTCAGGTGTTAACATCTTGTGCTAAGACCCCCCAAAGCCAAGAACGCTGAGTCTAGACCTCTGTCTGCTGGAAGCAAGGGAGAACTGGGGCTGGTAACATTTGGCAAGACAAGGCCGAATAGCATTCAGGACTCTGCTCAGGGTTCCCAGGATGGCCTGGGCGGAGGTGCATGGCACTTTTAAAAAAAATTTTTTTGGTATACCCATTTTGATAGAGAAGGCCTTGTACACCTCAAAAGAGTTCTCAAAGAAGAAAGGTGCCCTTACCACTGCTGGGGTGCTGGGGCAGGCTCCTTACTGCCCTTACAGCCGAGACAGAAGCCTTGTAAAGATGCAGAGATGCAACGCCTGCATCAGGGATGCCAAAGAAGAGATAAATGCTGCTAATCTGTCCTGCAGGAGTGCGTGCTGATGAGGTCCCAGAGTGCGCAGGTGCGGACAGCTCCGATGTGGAAAACACTGAGCCAGTTCCGTGCCAGAAAGCCCACCCAGCGGTGATGCAGACAGTGGAGTAGCAGTGGCAATGGCACCTGGCCGAATGATGGGGTTTAGCTTGTGCCAGCCCTGAGCCCGGCTGAACTGGCAGATATGGTAACTCCTAGGGGAGTTAAGGTATGCAGCAGGTGATATCTGACCTCACCACCCAGGGGCCTAAGATGAATGGCTCTCTGCAGGCCTGGGGGACATAGTCCTCCACGATGCCCCTTCCTCCCCTTTTGGGTCACTTATGGCCCTCTGCACTCCCTATGTGGGGTACTGGACTAAATAAGTGCCTACTAGGGTGGCCAGTCTAGAGAAGGCAGGCCAGGAGACAATGTCTACACTCTGTCATGGTCACTCTAGATAAAGGGGAAAGCCCCAGACAAAGGGACAGACCCGTGAAGGTCACACATACACTGATGTGGGTAGATCTGCTGGGGGCAGGAGTTAATCAGGCCAAGACTGACAAAAAGCCAAACACCTATCTGTTAGAGATATGCAGGCAGTTGTGGGAGGATCAAAGACTTATGCCCCTGAAGAGGTGCACAAGGACAGAGAAGAATACTCATCCTGCAGCCCCAGGTTGGGCCGTCCAGCTGGAAGATCATCTTGCTTCTCGCCCTCCAGATGCTGTTTGCCTTTGAATAGGGTTAAATTTGAGATGCTCCTCTACAGAGACCTCCTGTAGAATCAGCTACCCACTGGTCCCTGACCCTGGTCTTCCAGCTGGGGTTCCAGCTCTAGTAGACACTGAGAGTAAGTGTACCCTGTTGTTTGAGAATCTGGAGAAGTTCTGGAACCCTGCTTTGGAGATAGATGGCTACAGCAGTTATTATGGCTCCGGCCTTCTGTGAAGGAATTCTGCCTGTGAGTGTGTGTCTCGAAGACAGTGGTGTCAGACATGCAAAGGATCCCCCTTGGACATCGCTGGCACCCTGAAGAGTCACGCATGTGAAGAGAACCACCCGCTAGGCAGACACAGTGCCCTGGAGACGGTAGGAATTATCCAGCTAGTGCAGAGTCCTGTAATTCCCCTCTTGGCCCCTGCAGGCTGGCAGTGGAGCTCCCTAAGGTCCTTCTCCTGCTGATGCCACCGTACCCCTGTGGCAGACCTGATGGATGGCTGTGGCCAGGCGCTGGGTATTTACCACCGTGTAGCAGGTTTGGCTAATGCTCTGTTTTTCATTGCCATAGCCCCTCACAGCCAGAATCAATTTGCTTTCAGTTTGGAGGGCAGTTGATAGACTTTCACAGTGCTCCCCGAAGGCCTACCTTGTGTCACGGTTTAATGGCCTCACACTTGGCTCAGTAGCAGAAGTCGCCATCTGTGCAAAGGCACCATTATACTGATGTTCTGTGGATTTGTTCTCTTACAGACCTTATGGCAGCTGCACCAGCAGTCCTGGCCCATCTCAAAGCAGGTGGTTGGGCGGCCAGTGAGGGCAAGCTGCAAGGGCCTGTACTGTCAAATTGTTGGGGCTTGTGTGGTCAGGTTAGACAAAAGTTATCCCAGACACAGTCATAGATAGGGCCCAGGAATACCCTTCCCTAACCATAGTAGAGCAGTTGCAGATTTTCCTAGGGTTTGTAGGCTACTGGAGAACATTCCTGCCGCCACTGACCCAGTTGTTACAACCCCTAGCTAGACTAATAAAGAAAAGGAGCCTCTTGGGCTGGTCCCCAGAAGCAGAAGGCGCCCTTAAGACTGCAAAGACAACCATAAAGATGGCTCAACCCTTGCGTATCTTAGTCCAACCATGCAAACTGGATATCCATGTGACCATGGACGATTTAGGATGGACCGTAGCAGAATTTAGAATGGTGACATCAATAGGGCATGGGTCACAACTGCAGAAAGGGGCCAAGAACTGATACTCCCTGGTAAACAGCTGACTGCAGCTTGAGCTGCTCTTACAGCCACTATTGTTCTTTGATAGTAGCTAGATCTTTTTTTTTTTTGGTGCCGGGGATCGAACTCATGACCTCGCACTTGCCAGGCAGACGCTTATGCCGCTGAGCTAAATCCCCTCTTATAGCCACTGAATGAATCACTAACCCAGCTCCTGTGATCATTAAAGCCATTGGACCGGGAGCATTACTGCTCAGACTGCCACGTGGGCAAAGTGTGGGTGGTGAAGGTGGCGGGTGGCACATCTACAGCAGCACAGTACTTTGTCCACCAGCTCCACACAAGCATAGCTACAAATGATCCCGGGACCCATGGCATGTATTTCTCTGGAGGCCCAAGATTTGCCAACCTTGGAGGAGACAGAGCCAAAGCCAAGCCCCTACACTCGGGCTGCTCGGACACCTAGACTGTGGTTGTGGATTATGTGTGGCGTTCCACGCTTCTCACCAAGGGACCCACACAGAAGATTCATGCTGAGATTACGTGGCAAGAACCCCTGGGTAGGTTGGTGTATTTGGTCGGGGTATCCAAGATGGCTTTCCGTCTAGGGCCTTCCACTTATTAGGGACTCAGCAGACAGCATGCATTGACCACGAAACTTCCTGGCCTGGACCAGTAGCAGAACAAAGACCATAGTTGATTGCCTTTACTATTCCTTCCCCCCCAGCCCTGGTGAGAGTTCTGGATACATGGTCTCCATTTTTTTCTGTCGTGTTGCAATCTCACAAGGACCTCAGGAGTTAAATTGTATCATTTCCACTTTCCAGATGGCCAGCATTAGAGAAATGAGGAATAAGCCCCAAATTACACAGCTGGCAAGTGCCAAGCCACACCTTGAAATTAACCTGTGGAACCTCAAGTCTGGGGCCTTCACCCCACGTAGTCCCACTTGCTCACAAGGGCCAGAAATGAGGGCCTTGCGTGTTCCATGGAGGTGCAGAGACAGACGGACCTAGCATGAGTTGCCACCAAAGCCTCTGGTTTAGGGCCAGGGGCCACCGGCAGACTCTGGAGTGCCAGGCAGGTCACTGGGCCTCCCTGAGCCACAGCAGCCTCACCCGTGTCTCTTGAGCTTGTCATGAAGCACACATGAGTGAAGGCCCAAACATCCCAGGGACCTTTGCCAACAAGAGTACAGGGGACTTTTCTCAGAGGGCACCAGGGGAGGCTCCCTGGCAGATGTAGCAGAACAGAAGCAGGGGCTGATCACTTCTGTCCTTTGTTCCTGTAGGCCCTGGGGGAAGACACCAAGCAGCAAGAAGGCGCAAGAGGAGCCCAGCTGTACAAGCACCTGCCTTCTAGAAAGTTCTCCCAGGTGCTGCAGGTAAGGAGGGTGGAGAAAGGGGGGACAGGCTTTGCCTTTGTCATGTCATTGCTGGAGGAAGCAGGTGTGCTCTGCAGAGAGGGACACAGAGAAGCCCCAGGGAGAACACGCTAGGCTTGCCGAGCTGATAAGTCTGTCCGATGGACAAGGGCTCGCTGTGGGGCAGGACTTACAGTTGGCTCAGGCCTGGCAGGTGAGGCCTGGATTCCAACAGACTGTGGGTCCCAGGCCCAGCAGTGCACAATCTCCTGCTCACGCTGAGTCTCGGTTTTCTCACTTGTAACACTTGAGAGTGACAATGACACTGTCCTATCTACTAGCCTGTGACAAGAGGATAAAAATGTTGCAAAGCAAACAAGCATTGTTTACAATTCACAAAGTGTGGACAGGGAAAACCAACAACAGTAGCCTTCTCTGGGGCTGGGGACAGGGAGGCTGTAAAACAGGAACGGGAGGAGACTTTTCACTTGTGTACCTTTGTGTACGGTGTGGTATTTTGAGCCATGGGTATTAATTCAGAAAAGGCAGCAATAAGGTCAAAAGCATCATCAGCGGCATTGATATCATTGGTACTTTAAGATTTCTCTCGGTATAATCTTTCCAATTTACTCTCATCAGGTGGTGAGGAAATTAAGCCCTGAGCCTCCAAAGTTCCTGTTCTCCCACTGTAGCAAATTGTTTTCATGGTTCATATTCAGCGATCTTGGCATCAGCAAGGGTCAGAGGCACTGGAGGAAGAGGGGTGGAGAACTTTTCACTTGCCATAGAATATTAGGGCAGACTTTTAAGGAAAACTGGCGTCCTTGGGGAACTGGGCCTCAGTGTGGGGATTTTAGGAGGTGCTGCTGACGGATGGAAAAAGATGTGAGGAAAGGAGTGACCTCATTTTATCAGATGAAAACTAGTAGTATAAAACTACAGACAACCGACTGTGTGCGTGCAGTTCCATAAAGCAAGAAAGATGAATTTCAGATTGTGAACAAGGACTTCCTGGGGACATGGACGAGGTGGGGGAGTTAATGTTTTCTTCTCATTTATGATAACTTTTTTTTTTGAGCCAGGGTCTTGAATTCACCATATAGCTCAGGCTGGCCTCAAATCTGTGGTGATTCTCCTGCCTCAGCCTCCCAAGTGCTGGGATTACAAGGGTGCATGCACTACCACACCCAACTCATTTATGAAAATTTATGCACCTGGGGCCCGGGGTATAGCTCAGTGGCACAGCACCTGCTTGTCAGGCGAGAGGTTGTGAGTTCACTCTCAGGTACCAAAAGCAAAAGAAAAAAGAAGCAAAGATAAAGAAAAGAAGAGAAACGAGACTTTATGCATCTTTTGATGATTACCTAAAAAGGAGCAGGAGGGCAGGCTGTGGATTAGTCAGAGACTACTTGGCTGGCATGTACAACGTCTCAGTTCCTACCCCAGCACAGCAAAAGAAAAAAAGAAAGAGAAGAAAGAGAAGACAAGAGAAAAGGGAAAGAAGTGTAAGAAAAACTACTGCAAGAGCTAACTAACATTCATGGTGGCTTTCTCACGCTGGTGAGATTCTAGATTCTAGGTGGTATTTTTGTCCACGTATTTACTTGTACCGATGGTTCTAATTATGGGGAATCTTATGCATTATTTATATAGTGGGGGGGACTCTAACTCTCGTGTGAAAGATAACCTAAACAAACGAAATTACTGATAAGCCCCATGTTAGTCGCTGGAGCTACAGATAAGGTCAGATTTCTTTTAAGATTCCCAAGAAATAATTCTAACTGGTCATGATGAAATAGTCTTGTTTCCTTTCCTGCTTCTCCTTCCACTTCCCGGAGGTAAGGTTTTGACCCCAGAGACAGTTCTGGGGTAAATGTGGCTGCTGCAGGGGAGCAGGGCCACCTGTGCCTCCTCCCACTGGCGATGTAGCGGGTGGCACTTGGCAGGCCACCACCAGTGCTCCCTGCCCTCCCTGGCTCCACGCCGGCACCGCCTGGAGTTCTTGGTAAAAGTCAAGCCTGGTGCCATGGCCTGTTGCCATCTCTGTGGCTCATTCTTGGGCTGTTTCTTGGGGTCACTTAGGGTAGTGGGTATCTGTGGTAGGAACCAGCCGCCAGGCTACAATGTCCTAGTGACAGGGCTCTTTACATACCCACCCTTAGACCTGGTCTGCAGGACTCAGTCCTTGTAGACTGCACCAGGCCCCCAGAGGTCCCTCATGGGGTCTTTAGTCAGGCTGGGTAAGTTATCAATAGGGTTGGGGTTTTATTACAGTTCCTGTCTTTCTTTTCTTTCTTTTGGTACCAAGAATTGAACTCACTACCTGGTGCTCGCCTGACGGGCACTATGCTGCTGAGCTATGTCCCAGCGCTCCTACAGCGGCATTTCAAGCCATGGTTGGGGTTAGGGCTCATTGAGGTGGGAGGAGGAAGAAACAGGCAGTTCCAAATTGCATTCTGCTGTCCAGTTTAATGAGAAAACCCTGGTAGTGATGGTGATGGTGGTGGTGGTGGTGGTGGTGTGTGTGTGTGTGTGTGTGTGTGTGTGTGACAGGGTCTTTCTATGTTAGTTCAGGCTGGCTTTGAACTCAGTTATGTTGCCCAGACTGGCTTCAAACTCACAGCAATCCTCCTGCCTCAGCCTATCCAGTGCTAGTATTACAGGCATGTGCCATGATGCCCAGGTGACCCTGGTGTTTTGATCCCTCCCTGACTTTGATGCTTATTTCTCCAGTGCTCAGAACCTGAAAGGCAAAGCTATGTGCTAAACTTGTTGGAACTCACACTGTATCAGCCATCACCAACCCTCCAGTCCCCCAGCAGACAGGTGACGTCCTGGTTGTCCCACATGTCACCACCAAGCTACCCAGAGGAAGTCCCTTCCTGGTCCATGACCAAGGATCACTTTGTCTTCACCCCAGATTGATCAGTGGCCACTGATATCGAGGAAAGAAAGGTGGTGGGACAACTGGTATGTTGTTTGTTTGTTTGTTTGTTTTTTATTTTGGGGGGAGGAAAGGTTTATTTCTTTTTTTTTTATTTAAAGAGAAAAAACAAAACAAAACGGAATAAAGGGTAGCAACAATACAGAATTCCAAGGAAAAAAGGAAAAGAAAAACAACAAAAAATCCTAAGAAGTTATTACTTGACAAATTACATACTGACTTCTTGGAAATAGTTGTTCAAATTACAAAGTTAAAACATGTAAAGTAGACATTCAAACAGTGAGACTGTTAACAGCTCTGCTCCACGATCTGACAAAAACAGCAATATGGTCATCCATCTTACCCACTCAAATATACATGCAATTATATC